>PVKS010011850.1:0-20269 GCA_004027875.1 Aplodontia rufa | reverse complement strand
ATACCAGGTGTGTGATAAAACAAACACATGGTCAGAGATAGGTAAGCAAGACAGACATCACTCCTGCAAGAGGGTGGGCTCCCAAAGGGGTACATTCAGAAACGCACATGCACCAGGAATCCATGCCAGGAATCTGTGGATATTTATCCCCAGCCTCATGTGATCCTACCCTTCATTCATATTGGAGGAGCTCAGGAGTACAACCTACGTGACTGATTAACATAAGATGGGGCAGGTACCAGAAAGGGCTCAGGGATTACAGGGAGTAAGTGGTTACAGGTATAATGAAACACCTGCAAGGGAATTTTAAACAGGGCTTCCTTCTAGCCTCATGGTTCCCTGACACCTAAGATGGCTTCAAAAATAAGTTATAATAGGTGTGCTTATCATCGTATTAGAAACTTTGATAGAAAAGAGAAAATAAATCTCACACTGGCAATGTCCCGTCTTCTAACAAAACAGTCACAGACCAACTGACCATTAGCATGAGATTTTAAAAAGTAAGCAATCCTTTTCCTGCAGAGAATATTAAGTATGAGCCAATCTGAAAGGCACTTGCCCCAAGATCCTTTTGGGACACTCCCAGGCCAAAAGCAGTATGAAAGCCACTCTTTGGCTTTAAAAGAAGAATCCCTCTCCACTTGTGTTCCAGAAGAACAACTGAAAATAAGCTTCACTGTGAAGAAAAACAGATGACATGGGGAGGCTTGAGGTGTACAAGGGAAATGGGAGCAGGTTAAGGGGACCCAGGGAGAAGCCATGCCCCCTTCCCAGGGACCACTCAGCGCGGAGATTCCACCTGATTCCAAGGTCCTGAGACGACACTATCGCACTGAAAATAAGGCCCCTAGGACCAGGAATTTAAAGCAAAAGTTGGTGGAGCAGCAGGGAAGGGAGAAACTCCAGCACTGTGCAGAGACCCCAGGCCCTCAGCTGTTAGGCCAGAGTTCCAAGATCCACTGGCTGTGGATCTCCAAGTCAGGACTTAAGAGCTGGTGTTTCTCACTGGGACAGAGGATCTGAGGTGCTCCTGCACTGCTCCTTTGATCATCCTAAGAGCTCTCGGGTGTGGGAAACATTCAAAGGCTGTCCCTCCAGTTCAGGGCTCCTGCAACCGATAGATACAGTCTCTGTACCCAAAATGAAGGAGTACCCAGGTAGAACAGATCCAAGGGGCTCAGAGGAAATGGGGAACGACAGGGGACACTAAGAACCAGGCAGGACAATTCTCAGACACCACTGAGACAGTTTTAGGAGAGATAGTAAAATGGCCAGGTAGTCAGGACTGATGGGCCCCATTCAACCACACCTAGAAGCTGCCAGTACAGAGTGATTGAGAGCCATGCTCAGGGCCTTCAAATGCAAATGACCAGGAGGCTCACCTGTAGGAGCAACACCTTTGTTCCAGAGGCAGGGGAAAACTTAGAAGTGTGGGTGGACACAGATGAGAACTTGGAAAGAAAGCATAGGTTATAACCAATGACTTTGGTGCTTAGTTTCAATGCCTGTTTTGCACAGATTTTAGCCAATGACTTAGATGCATTTCTCAAAGCCTGCTTTGCACGACTATTAATTATGCTCATACCCCAAACCAAAATAACCCTGGCCTAACATCCATCAGATGATGTCCTGGGGAGCTGCTAACACTATTTTGGCTGCAGAAACCTGCAGCCAGCCCAAATTCCCAGTTTTAACTGGGAATAGCAGCAAACGCTAGAAGTGACCTATTTTGGCTGCTGAAATCTGTAGTCGGCCCAGACTCCCATTTGCCAGTGGGAGCAGAGAATCTGACCTCATCTCAAAAACTCTGCATCACCGCTATGGTTTGGATCTGGGAAGTCTCATGTGCTCAGAGGCAGGGCTTTGGGGAAGTGATTAGATGGTGAGGGTTCTGACCTCAACAGTGGATTAACCCATTTAATGGAATACTTGGTTGATAACTGGTGAACTACAGGAAGGAGGTACCTCACTGAAGGAAGTGGAAGGACAGAGGCATGAACACGTAGGACCTTCACCCACAGGCCCTTTCTGGACCTCCCACATGGGGAAAGGTCCAGAGAGTGCTGTGTTCACTACCACTCCAGGATGGACAGCACTGGGCACAACACGGAGATCATACAGACTGCAGGGATGAAGACCAGAGAGGGGAGGACTCAACCTCGTGACATGGGGACAGCAATGTACCACCTGATGGGTTCTTGTGGAAATCTACCAGGAAGCAGAGTTAGAGGACATGTTGATGGGTGCTGTCTGCTGTGACTATCATCACCAGCAATGCGCAACCCAAGTTCAGATGCAGGGACAGATGCCCCACGCATATGGCATATATTCTGAATTCATGGAACCCAGGAACAAACTCCTTACATAGGAGTTTTTGGATTACACTGAACTTCCACTATGTCTCTGATATACTGTACCACAGAATGCACCCTTCTTCCCACAGATGTGGTCAGATGTCCATTTGGATGTTCAGCTGAGAGTGTGTCAGATCAGCTGACCTGAAGTGCTCAGGATGTCCTCGGCCAGAGTGAGGGCTCACCTGAATGCCAGAGGCCTCAGACTGCAGATGCCCTCTGCGCCAGGCTTGCCATTTATAGGAACCCAGGGAGCAGTCACAGGTCTCAGTCACAGCAGTGACAGCCACATTCAATGGGGGAAGGCACAGGCTGAGGGCCTGGGGACAAGGTTGAGATGGGAGGGGCCCACCATGTGAACATTCAGCCTCAAATGGCAGAGGAGGCCTCCAGAATGTCGCCTGGGCTTCTTCCCAACAGGACCATAATTACACATGTGCTTTGCCAATCATGTCCATGAGTCTTAAATGAAATGTCACTATCATTTCCCCTGTTCACATTGGCCATTCCATGGCCTAGGGGGATGCATGCTGGGGAGAAGCAAACACGCTGCGTACTCTACTGGCTTGAACCACACCGACTGATTCTCTACACTCCGACTGCTTACCTTGTAGGAGTAATAAAAAATATTTTCACTTGAGTGGTAATAAAGATGAATCTAGTTTACTAGCTATAACTGAATTCTATCTTGAAAGAATAAGTCAATTTTAACCTCACAATGTAGTCATGACAGCTTTCAGAAAAATTTCATTAAAATCACATTTAACCTGAATTAAAAGCTCCAGAAAGGGAAATTGTACAAGTAGATAAAGCCATTTCAGTCACAGAAGTAAGACTATTCTCCAGCAACGACTTCCAGCATCTTTTTCCTTAAGAGAGAAAGTGTAAAATATTAGTAGTAACAACGGCCACTGTCACGCTCAGTCCCTGGGGTTTGGCCAATACCATCATCCACTGCAACCAGCGTCCCTGCGTGACAGAGGCGCAAGCCTCAGCAGCCAGGGCCAGAGCAGGGACCTCTGCAGCTCAGCAAGGTCCAACCCAGGCCACAGAGCGCCGGAAAGGACCTCCTAGCTTCCTCCACAGTAGGCTGCTGCCTCACAGTAGTGGGCAACATGAGAGTAACCACGGGTATGGGCACTGCACCAGCACAAGCGTGACCAGCAGCACTGTCAGCACGTTCTGCATGACATCCAGAGCGGCTGAGGCTGCTCTGCAAGCGGTGGCCCAGCAGGCCAGCAGGGCTCAAGGGCCAGCCCAGTGAGGCCACACAGCCTCCTCGGACCACAACTGTTCAAACTGACTCTCGAAAAGCAACAGCACTGTTTCTCTGTATGTATTTGCTCAGTCTGGTGCCCCTCCTTACAAGCCCCAGGGTTGCAATTTGAGGCAGGAAGTGGCTCTACTACTCATGAAGACTTCCAACATAAGCACAGTTCAGAGAAGAAAAGTGAGAAGTACATTTCTGCAGGTCCATTCTGTCTTCCCAGGGAGCGTTAGCTGGGATCACACGTGCTGAGGACCTTAGTTCAGAAGGGTTCCTCAAAGATAGTTTCTCCAGCTGCCCCTACCACCACCACCAGGGCCTCCCAGCCTCAGACCAGCGCAAGGTCAGAGCCCACTAGAACCAGGGCTCCAGGAGACAGCAGGGGAGCTCCAGGGCTTCTGTCCCAACCCATCCCCCAAGGACATTCCCACAGCCCCTGTGCCACCAAAAACAGTCCAACTGCTGCCCCCAGGTGCCCACTCTCATCTGTGAAGCATGAGTCATGGCCTGATCTTAGGTCTTCTGAAAGAGTCAAGAATGGACATAGCCAGACACACCCCCTGAGGCCAAAAAGCTTCAAATACTCTTTTTAACACTGAATTAGGTTCTCCTTGGTTTCATCAATCATCAATGCCACAAAGGATGCAAAAGGATGCAAGGCCCTGAGTGCTAGATGGGGCTGGCTGCCTGAAGTGGGCAGTGGCCCAGGCTTCAGCAAAGGGCTCTGTGCAGCCTCAGCAAAGCCAGGGCTGGAAGTCCACTCTTCTCTGGTAGTTCTACCTTGGGGACAATCAGGGTCACATGATCTAGGAGGTTCACTGACCATAAAATATTCAGGGACATATAGGATTCACTGCCCAGTGTGGAATTTCACATTCACGTTTACATAAGCATTCCAGATGTAACACAGAGCCAAAATCTCACCATGTGCTTACGTGTTGCGTTTCTACCAGTCTGCTGGAGTGCTGGGTGGAGGGTTAATGTGTATCACTGCGGCAATAAATTACTAAGTCATCAGTGTAAAGTGTTGATTTTATGCACAAAAATCCTTTAATAACTAGAGAACAGCTTGACAGCTGAGACAAACACTGTAGGCAGGTAACTCTAGAATGAACGTCATGTCTTCTGAGCCTACAAGTGCTCTTACAACTTAAATGACAGGCAGAGTAGTACAGAGCAGATGATATGCTAATTGTTTTCCATGGCACTGGTTGACACATGCCTTACTATAACACACAACAAAATAAGCTTTAAGACATACTAAACTTTTAGTCATTTAATTCCATTTAGCCATGAGCCTTATTTCAGGAATTTTTCAGAAAATTTATTCTTCCTGAACAAATGTCAAGCCCTTAGAATTTCCCTACATATTTCATGAGATTGTAAAAATGAATTAAATTTTGGATGAAATTCCAGATTTATGCTGCCCTCTCTGAAGACTTTTCTATGACGGTGACCACAGTACTCATCAGCAGTACCCACCAGCACCTCCTGGGCCCAACCAGAGCGCGGCCCTGTCCCTGACTTCACTGTAGCAACGGGACTTAGACTAGTCGATGAAACACCAAGAGGGCATTATGTACCAGTCTCTGTTGGAAATGCGAAGAATCCATGCACAAGTCCCGAGCCCCTCCCTGCAGCACAGGCATTGGACAAGAATGTTCTTGACAGTGGCTGCTCCCTCGGCCTGTATCCCAGAGAACAGAAAACAGGCCTGGCCAGGCTCTGAGAGCCAGCCCATGTGAGGAAACATTCTGTTTCAAGCTGCTAATGTTTAGAGGTGGTTCATTCACAAAGCATTACGAGGCCAATCCCAACTGGTAACAGTGGTGTGGATGCTTAAACCAATGTGCATATTTAATGTGGTCCTAGTGCCAGGTCATGTGCTCATGCTATGTATGAGGGTTCAAGTCTACCCTGCCACAGAGAAGAAGATACAGCATGCACAAGGTCAGGCAGGAATTGATGCTGGTCACCAGAGTTAAGAAAGCCACTGCTGACAAGAGGAGGAAAAGGGTACTAGCAGGGGGGTGGACACTGGAGGGTACAGGGACATGAGCACACACCACCATGATGGAAGGGCACAGAGCATCCCACCAAACATTTGCATGTCCCCTCCTGCTGAGTGCTCCTGGCCAGCTACGACCCCACCCTCTACACACTCCTCTTTGCACAACCAGCAGCACCATGCTGAGGAAGCAAAGCATCTTCAAGCACAGCACAGCAGGAGTGGCTTAATCACAAGGGCCTTTGTCAGATGCTGGTGGCTCTGCAGAATCCAAGGGTACTGGTATGCATTCCCTGAATGGCTGGGTCTGGGCAGCTGTGACCCAAAACATCTGACCTACCAAGAGCCAGGTAGGAAGGAGGGCTAGAACCACCCCCAAAACAAGGGTTGCTTACACCCAAGTGTTAAGGTTTAGATATGAGGTATCCCCAAAGCTCATGTGTGAGACAACGCAAGAAGGTTCAGATGTGAAATGAGTGTTATGACACTACTACTACTCAGTGGATTGATCTGCTGATGGGAACTAACCAGGCGGTAACTATATGCAGGTACAGTGTAGCCGGAAGAGATAGGGTTCTGGGGGTCATGTGAGCTGAGTTTAGTCTCTCTCTGTTTCTTGGTGCAAGGTCCTGAGCTGCTTTCCTCTGCCATACCCTTCCACCATGGTGTTCTGCCTCACCTCTAGCCCAGAGCTATGCAGCTGGCCATCTGTGGACTGAGACCTCTGAGACCATGCACGCCAAATAAACTTTTCCTCCCCAAAATTTGTTCTTGTCAGGTCTCTCGTTCACAACAGTGAAAAAGCTAAGACACCAACTGATCCATTTCTCCCCAAACAAAGAAAAACTGCATCTGATGACAGATCAAGAAGGCAGATGAGGGGCTGAAGCGATTGCCCAGTGGTTACGGTGCTTGCCTGGCATGTGTGAGGATCCAAGTTCAAATCCCAGTTCCACATACACAACAAAGTCTTGGAGCAACAAAAGCCACATGAAAAACTAAATAAAATTAATTCTCCCCCTACTCCCTCCTCTCTTTAAAAAATAAAAGAAGAAGAAGAAGAAGAGGAGGAGGAGCATAACAGGGAAAATATGTTAGTCAGGTTTTGAGGGCACCATGAATGCCACAAACCCAGCTCTTCCCTCAACTCCACTGGCGTGGTCTTCTTGAATGCTGCCTGGCTGGAATGGTAATCCCTGGCCTCCCAGCTGCCCCCCGGATCTCTCTATCCCTCCTGCCCTCCCACCAGCAGCCAGAGTGGCCCAAGGAGAACCTGATTCCCCAGCTGGAGCAGGAGGTGCTTGGGCGAGCTGCCTGGCCACAGCAGTAACTCCTGTGCACTGGAAACTGCTCCTTCCACACCCAGCCACGAAGAAATGCTACTCTGCAGAAATGAGACCAAAGCTACAAAACTGACCTTAGGAACTCAGCTCCTGCAGGGCAAGTGATGGTTAGACACAGGATTCCACTACAGACCCAGCTGCCACTCATCTTGCAAATCTCAAATCCTTTCAATGGCCCACTAGCCAGTGTCCACCTCCACCAGATCTCAGACCTAACCTCCGTCTTTTCCCATCCTGTAAGGGAACTTGTCCTGCTGGTGGTGGTTTATCTAGTGCTGTCCTTTCTTACACAAACTTCTGGCACCAGATCACCTGCCTCTCCCCACAGGCTGGACCTGGGTGCTGGTTTGCCCAGGTACAAGCCATCTGAAGTCCACAGGGACTGTCCCCTATCGTACTGCAAGTTCACAAGTGGCTTCATTTGCTTTCTACCTCAATTTACACACTTTCTTGAAAGCAGTGTGAAAATTCAGATTCAGATGGAATCCTGGAATATCAGATTTACTTGTGAAGAATATCAATGCTTGATATAGACTCTAGGGTAACAGTTACATTCTTAGTAGATATTGAAGAAACCCTCAGGTACTTCTATTGAGAACTCAGTTCTCAATAAACAGCCATTCTTGGCATTTTTGTTAACTGCTTTAACAATTGCCCTGTTTAAATTCACTATGATGTGTTTACATGCAGTTTTCCCTGTTAATTCTCAGGACTCACTGGCCACTGGAATCTGAGAACTCCTACAGTTTTGGAAAGATCTCTCCCCTTCTATGACCCAAATAGTTATACATCAGACATGCTGATTATATCCCCACATCTCTCACTGTCTGCATTTTCATATTCTTAACTCTCCATGTTTGACTAGGGCTATTTTCTTCTAACCCATTTTCCAGTTCACTGATTTTCTTCTTAGCTGTCTCTAATGTGTTAGGCCATCCATGGGATTTTTAATTTTGATTACCATGTTTTCTAATCTCAGAAACCCTATTTGGTGATTTTTCAAATAGGTCTCCTAATTCCCGCATATATTTTCAAGCTTCTTTTTTCATACATAATAGCACAGGAGTCTTACAGCATATGCTTGAGGGTTACAAAAGCTCCAGTGGACCTGGCTCTGTTTACTCTCTCCTAAGGAGTACTGAATGTGCAATCACCTTTGTGTGCAGATCATTTCATTTGAAAAGAAAATATCTGTAGGAATAATTTAAGTTCTGGTGACACCCTCCAGAAAAGATGCTGTTTCTATTCTGCACAAGTCTTCTAAGGAACTCCAGTATACACGCTCCCTAACCAAGGCTCGCACAACCCCGGTTCACACTGCCCAAAAGCAAAAATACAGGAGGTTGTGAGGGCCGAGTGGTTCCCACCGTATCTGACATCTCACCCTCAAGATGTCAGGAAGTTTGGGCACTGACCTCGTAAGAGTACCCAAACAACCACACACTTTAGGGTTATTTCTCCAGAGAACAGCAGCAGCCATCCTGCTATGCTTCTCTTCTGAGGCCCAGGGTGCTCTAGTCCAGAAAGTCTTTGTTTCCTTGATAGCTATCCAATGAGTTTAAGATTTTTTTTTCTTTTTTGTTTGTTTGCCAGCTTTTAAAAAAAAAAAGGTCTGGCTATCTTAGTTATGCTCGGGGAAATTTGGTTGGAATTATCTAGTCTGCCTCTCCTACTAAAGTGGAAGTTCCTCTTCTTACCTTCTCCTTTAATTTCAAAATCACATAGCTCCAGTCACCATCTCTCATGATGTGGAAAACTTCACAATTTCTTCCCCCAAAGTACAGAGGATGCCCTGGGCTTCTCACCAGCTAGCCACCTCTTCAGCAAAAATCACTGCTCCCTACCCAGTGCTAACGAAAGGCTGCTGCCCACCCTCCTTCTACTTGGCTTCCATTTCAGACACAACTCTCTTCCCTTACATGCATATAACCGTAAAGGTTAAGGGATGCCTAAGAAGTGCTACTCGAGATGGGAAACCATTCAGAGTGCTTCTTGTGAACCCTTTGGCCACTCTTTAACCCCGGCTCCTGCATCCCTTCCCTCCCAAGACCCTTCTCCATTCTCCTCTGACCTTCTGCCCACATCTTCAAGGCACCAATGCTGGCACTCCAATTCTTTAACTTGACCCTGGACGGTACTTTAGCTCTTTTCCTGAATGAATCCCACCTGGATCTGCTCACAAACCCTTACCTTTCTTCATCAGCAAGTCCATGAAAATTTTTCCCTCATCAGTGTCAACATTTTCTTAAATAAATACTGACTTTCTCTGAAAATGCAGAAATGAGGCAGTGGGTTTTTTAATAAAGCAATTTTTTCTTCCCACTGTGTTCTGTCCTTAGCAAAATCTCACAGTCTCAAGCCTGCAGACCATTTCTCCCCATGATGATATGCAGAGCTGTGGTCTCCTAGAGGTGGGTCCTGGCACTTCCCTAGGTGCCTGGCAAGGACACAGGCTGCCCCTGCCAGGACCCAGCTCTGGAGATTCCAGGCATTTCCTTCTGGAAAAGCATGGTCATCCTTATGTTGAGGACAATAAGAAATTCTTCAAGGTTCCACCAGAACGGGAACTAACAAGGCTGTACAGTTTGGCCTGTCAGAGAGAGAATCTTCTCACTGTGGAGAACTGATCCTATAAACAAAAGCACAGGGTGGAAGTGGCCTGCTCAAAAGCTGCGCAGAGGTAAAAAAAAGATGCAGGGACAGTGCGGTGGGGGCCCTGTCACCCAACAAGCCTGCAACCTGCTGCTTTATAAGCCACAGCACAAGAGAAAACCAATTCAGTGTTCCCCCAAATGCAGGGCTGGAGCAGACGAGCACTAGCTATGAATCTCTAGCCTCCAGGAAGACATAAAACACCCCTGCTGAGGACACAGGAGGAAAAGAAGAGCCTCCTAGGAATGAGGCACTCACATCTACTGCAAATCATGTTTCAAAGAACTAAACAGGCAACACTCGTGAAATGCTGATGGGGAAATAAATCTAGCACACAAGCAAGACCTCGCTGGGAGTGTGCAGTATATGGACGTGAATGTACTGACAGAGGCAAAAAGGCAGTATTTTGAATAGATAGGTTGAAGAGTAGCTAAATATAATACTGAATCAAATAAAGTATCACTAGAAGAACTGTGTGAGACTTCATAATATGGAAATTAGGTAATAACCATCAGACACAGAGCTGAGAATCAGATTCAATCAAGAGACGGAATGGAGTTTATAATTTGCGTGGCTCCATTTTATAATGTCATTCAGGAGCTTCCCAATCCAGTGCCTCCCTCTGAAGCCTGCTATGACAGTCTTCCACTGCTGCAGGTTCACCAAGGGCTCAGCTCAGGATTTGCACGTGCTGGGAGGTCACACTGCCACAACCAAGTTTCACACAAAGTACGATCTCTGTGTACATCCAGTGGGCTGATTTGCCAGGCTCACCTGGGACTCTCTGTGAGAGCACGAGCCTCCTGCGCCACTCATCGCTGAGCGGCTGGCGTCACGTGTGTGCCTGGTTCTGCCTGGAATCACTTTGTTAATGCTTTGTTCGTTAATTTAACTAACTATCAGGAGAATACGCCTGGAATGGGCAAGCATTATCTCTCAGCTTTCATTTAATTAAACTCTGCTATTGCAATATGACAGTCAGCACATCGCAGGGGGAATTATTTTAAGGATGAAGGTAAGAAGTATTTCAAAGCCCCCACTTAAACATGGAAGCACAATCAAAAATTGCCAGAGAACACACTATAATTTTTCTATAAAATTAAAGATCTTATTTCCAGACTTGGTAATTAATTGGATTCCATGGAGAAATCATTGGAAACAGAGTGCCAAAGGACAGTCACTGGCAGTGGCTCTGTGCCTGGATGACAAGAGTTCCTGCACAGAAGGTGTCTTGCTTTCCTGCCACGCTGCCTGAATCCTGGTTGTCACCCCAGGTGAAAGGGGAGGGGGTGAACTCCTCAGAGGATGCACAGAGCAGGGTGCCACCGTGTCTTATCCCACTGAGAGCCAGGGCCTCCCCTGAGTCACTAGCCCTCTCCCCACCCACAGAGGGCTGCTCAGGAAGCCACCTTACCATCAATGCGGCTCACGAGTTCTTCCAACATCTTCACCTTCATTTGAATCCCAGGTTGGGCAAAGGTGTAGTTGTCCTAGGGGGGAAAAATACTATGTATCACATGCATAAAGGTAAAAAGCGACTTTGTAGCAGTGAACTTTTACAACCTAACCAATTCACAAACTGCTAGATTCTATCTGGACAAATGAAAGAAGGTGTGCAGGCTGTGGGGCGCCAGCAGGCTCCTCTGGAAGAAAGCCCCATCTCGGAGGTCAGAGGCACGTACCTCCAGGAAAGCTGAGGGTGCTTCCGTATGTAACGTGAGATTCCTGCATGGAAACTGAGTAAACAGGCACCCACACGTGCTGCTGGCTAGGCAGAACCACCTGCTGGGCAGACCACCAGCTGGCAGCAAACAGACAGCTCTGCCAGGGCAGCCAATGGAAAACGGCACAAGTGTCCAGTGCTGATGAGCCAGCATCTTGTGACAATCCAGTGCTAATGACAGTGCGTGCCCGAGAAAAAGGTGAGCAGTGGCCACTGTCACAGTGGACACAGTGGTGAGCTCAGGTAAGGTCTTAGCTAAGACAGAGAGACCTGCATCAAGGGAGGGGTCAGTTCCAAGTCAGAACTGGAGCAGGCACCAACTCTACAGCTTCATGCTGCATGGTGCTGCAATGGCCTCTCAGGGCTCCAGTCTCACCATCTGTCTTCTAAGGCTGCTGTGAGGCTTAAGGAAACACTACAAGTGGCATGTGGAGGAGGGTTCATGATAGAGCAGGTACACAGGAAAGGGCAGCCTCTGTGGCTACAGCTGTCACCACCTCAGCGCATAAGCAAGCAGCTGGGGGTGGGCAAAAAGGAACGCTGACCTGCCTGGGATGACACATGGACACAACTCCAGAGAGTCCCATGGCATCTTGGCCAGTGCTTGGGGCTCATGCCCCAGAAAAGGGTTCCAACTGGACAGTAACAGTCTGAGCAGACTTGTCAGCGTGGCTGTGGGAGGCAGAGCAGCCAAAGACCACATGTGGCCAGGAACTAAAGCTACTAGTGACCAAACAGAGGGAATTCATGCTGATCACCCCAGAGTCCTGAAAAACTGGTTCCCAGCAAGTGGGAGGGGGAGATGGGAGGGATTGTCAGAGCCAGGTCATGTGGAAGGGTCCACCACCACTGCTGGCTCTGAGGACAAGGAGGGCCACAGGGCTGGGAACGTGAAACCCATTCTGCCTGGTCCCCTGCAAAGGACCCAGCTCCGCAGATACTGATTGGCCCCGAGAGACCCATGTCAGACTCCTGACTCCAGACCTGTGGTAATAATTTTGTGGTCTTTTAAACCACAAAGTCTACCATAATTTGCTATGGCAGCAATAAGAAACTACTATAAGAGATTTAAAGGATGTACTTTATCGGAGCCTCTAGGACCCACTAAGAAATAAAAAGACCACAGCTAGAGCAGTGGTTCAGCAGTTGGAGCACTTGCCTCGCATGCACAAGGACCCAGATTCAAACCCCAGCACCACATCCACAACTAAGTGTCAGGCAAAGGCCAGATGGAAAAATAAATAAAATTGATTATGTCTCTCTCACTCACTCTTTCCCTCACTAGAAAGGAAGGAAGGAAAAGAAAGAAAAGAAAAGAAAAAAGAAATGAAACCAGAGCCACTAAAACAACAGGGTGGAATGAGGCTTCTGGGGGCTCCAGGCTCAGGCTCTGAACCCTCATTAACAACACGACCTCTGGGCCTGACCAGCCTACAGTAGCTTTGCTCTCATGGTCAGGCTGGGAATGTCCACACGGGCCCAGCAAGGACAAGCCCAGCCTGTACCTCAGTAAGGTCACAAGCAATGTAGCCTTGGTCTGCACAGGCAGGCTCAGGTCCACTCCAGCAAGTGCTTGATTACAATAAGCAGACTCTCCTTGGCCCTGCAGACCATGGGGGTAGACCTGTTGCACACACACTCAAGGGCACCCGGTGTCTGCAGGCCCCTAGGCACGAGGTAGCGGCTGGCTTCACAGGCAGATCTACATGGGCAGCGCAAGAGCAGCTGCCATTTTCCACTAGCATTCAGAGGCCAGGAGCAAGGGCCAAGACTGATCTGATGTTGACTGCAGAACACTTGGGAGTACAGCACCTTAAAGGGGTCCTGGAGCTGGCCAACCACACAGATATCCTGTGTTGTCAGGGACAAGACCACAGGGTGTGGCAGAGTCCAACAAGGGAGGAAGGCCAGCTGGGCCAGGGCAGAGGGATCAGCCCTGGAAGGTCCTGCAGGGCATGGTAACAGCAATCCCAGCGCCCCAGCTCCTAAGTCTGGGGCTGAGGACAACTTCAGCCCAGCAGCAGTTTCCAAAGCCAAGAGTCCGACATGGGGAGTGTACCTGCCAACACCTCCTGTCTGTCCCTCGCACACATGTACATCTGCTAACAGGAGCAAGGGCAGCAGCCACTGTGGCCCAAAACTAAGAAGACCTACAAGGCCCTACAGACTATTCCCCAGGAGGGGAAATGAACAGTCAGCCCTAGCCCTTTGCCGGGAGATCCCTTCCAGGTGGATTTTGAGTGACAGGCCCTGGATTCCAAGCTGACATCTCTGCAAGGGCAAAACCAAGAACTGCATCTGCCAACCACATGCAGAACAAGCCCAGGTCTCCTATGACATGGGCAGCAGGAACAACGAGCTCAGGAACACAGTCGCATGGGAATGACTACCCCAGGGGCCTGGGCATGACTCTTTTCTAGATCTGGTGAGTCTGTCCCCTGATAAGCTCACAGATCCTCCGCAAAGTTGAACTCGCAAAAGTGAGGATATTCAGTATTCAGGACTTAGGGACCCTAAAGCAGCCTCACTCATTCCACTGAAGTCCCAGCACCCCGCAAGCTGAGACAGAGTGGTAGCAAAAATTAATGAAAAATCACAAGCATTGTAATGTATCTGAACTTGAACATGCATAAGAAATTTTGGTCCTGGACTTCAATTCCTTTGAACACCATCATTTTTTGACTTGAATATACAAAGGCTAAGTTAGCCTATTCTCCCAGGGAACCAGATAACAGACCACGGTCTATATTTAAATCTAGGGCATGTTTATATACTGTCATCTAACCTCACGGATGAACTTCTAATGAGCCAGGTTGAAAAGTGCAGCTGGACAGAAATAAGGATGAGAAATAACTGGAGAGTGGTTTGCAGCCTCAGGTGCAGAGAGGCCCTGCAGATTATTCGATGTCCTATTCTGACAGGAACACATTCCAGCTGCCCACAACCACCAGGATGTGCTAGAACACTGAAGGAGCAGGAGTCTCGTGAGGGCACTGGACTGAGCGCATGGTCTGTGGGTCTCCTGGACTGCCCAGATGATCAGGGACCTAATGCCTTGCAAAGAGCATGCTGAAGAAGCTGGGGGTGACACTTCCGAGACCTGGGGTTTAGGGGGGGGTCTGCTTCCAACTAGAGGGAACTTGGCTGGTGCCTCTCCTGAGCTCCATCTCCACCGCTCACATGCAGAGAACACATGACTGGGAGCACAGCTCCTCAGGACAGCTTAGAGTGGGCTGCTCCCTGAGGACACTGCTGCACTGCAGGACAGATTGGCTGGCTGGGAGCAGGGCCTGGGTAACCCTGGGCCTCTGTCCACTGCTTATTTGGGTCTCACACTAAGATAGGATTCAAGCCGCTTCTTCATCAGGAATAAAAGTTATTCTTGGCCTCTATCTACCACTCTTCTTTTATTTTTTTTTTTCAGTTTGTTCAAACTCAGGGAGGGAAGATGTATTATCAGAAATCCAAACAATGTGGAAAACAACATCCAGGAGTCTAGAAAAAGAAAAAAAAAATACTATTTCAAAAAGACCTGGCAAAACTGATGGGTATGCCTTGGCATGCTGGCTGCAGGCTGTTGGAGACCGGCTCTAACAGATGACACAGGGCAAGCAAGGCCTGACACAGTAAAGCACAGGAAGTTCGGCCTGGACACTCTCTGGGCCTGCACTGGTGAATGAGTCCAGGCTGCAGAAGGCCTAGCCCAATGGCTAGGCACCCTTTAAAGGGCACTTAGAGAGAGCTACGGATTCCAGAGCCAGCCGTGAGAGAAGGTGGGAGGAAGGGAAGCCCTCTGGTGGGGAATGGCCCCACCAGCCTCCACCAAGACCTCTAGCAGACCAGGGGTTCACCTGCAGCACTCCCACCCAGCATCCCTCCACACAGCAGCACGCCTGGCAGGGCTGCAAACAGGAGTGGCGAGGGAGTGCTCACCTGCAGAAATGTTACAGTGACAACATTAATACCACTCCCTTCACAGAAAGGGAACATGCACATTTTTCAAACTGAGATTTTTATTTTGGCTCTTTAAAAAAGGAGGCAACTAACAAAATATATGGGGTGGAGGGAGGGAAGGTAGGTCTGTGCACTCCCTTGCAGAACATCAGCGTCGGCAGGCAGAGCCAGAGAGGACGTCCCGCTCACCCTGCCCCACTGCTCTCCAGCGCACTGCCCAGCCAAGACAAACAGCACTTTCTCCCTTCAGAAGAACAAAACTTCCCAAGAAGGCATCTTGAGGAGAATGGACACAAACCTTCTGGTTGGCTCAGCTGGAGGAGTCCAGGGCACCCACCTGTCTGGCATGCAGCTGGCAATCAGCATCTCTGTGGCCTCCAAGGCCCCTTCCTGGCCAACCTCACTCTGACAGCAAAATTCTTGTCTGTATGGAAATCAAATTTTCCCTCCTTACCCCAGCCTGGACCTGCCTCTGAAACAACTCAAATATCCATCTTGCAAGTAACAGCCTAAGGCTTCCACTCCCTTCGCTCTTACAATATCCCATTCCATGTGTCCCCTCATGGCCATGAGGCCCACAGCCCTGCACCCAGCCCCCATGGGCTCTGACCTGCAAAGGACAGAGGGCAGTGAAGGTCACTGCCATGACTGCCATGCTGCTCGCAATGCTCACCCCTGATGCTGCCATCAGTTACTGCAAGGAAGGCACAGCCCAACAGAGGACAGCACCACATGGACTACCACTGCCGTTATCTGTTCAGCAAAAACAGACTGCTGCCTCCCACGTGCCACAAAGCTAACCCTGAGCATCGACGCTGTGCAAAGTGCAAAACACAGCAGGCCTGCACGGTGCCCTCAGGCAGCAGGCAAGCTCACTCCTTACGTGGCTTCCGGAAACCTACACAGGTAGGGCCCTACCCTTCCCGAGCCAAAAGTGCGGCTCCAAGCAGACCACCTGCTTTCCTCTGGGACTCTGGAATTGCAGTGCACCCATATGACAGTCCAGAATTGCACCCTGAGCCCCAAGGCTCTCCAAGCTTCCTTTGGGAATCAACTTTTTGGGAGGCCCCTGGGATCCAGATGCCCAACAGAGATCAGCATCTGCACAGGCCGGGGTGTGCTGATATACACTCCAGAGCAGATACACCCAACCAAATCCCAAAGGCCTCCTTGCAGCCACCAGAGCTTCCCATTTAGAACTCTGCAGCAACCCCACTCTGGAGTGCATCGATCCAGTCTGCCTGCACAGAGCTCCAGTGCCTCCCACTCCATCCTACTTTACACTGGTGAGAAGCGACGCTGAGAGCTCTTTCAGCCCGCAGCAGCTCAAGGCCACTCCAGCTGGCAGCTCAGTGAGCGGCAGGAGAGGAGGAGGTTAACACCCCTGTCCCTGCTGGCTATGGGGCACTCAGCCCGAGGAGAAAGGGCAGGCAGGTCTGGCACAGGTGTGGGCCTCCCTGCTTGACAGCTCCACCACCTCTCATCAGGAACCACTCCCCTCTTCTCCACGGACACACACGCCTTCACTTTGCCTTTCCTTTTTTCCTCACTTTCATCACTTCTTGTGGGTGCTTTCTGTTTTATTGTTTGTCCGTCTGTTTCTCATTCTCTCCTTTCTTCTCCAAGTCAGTTTCTCTTGTCCTTTCTCTTTATTTCTTTTTCTTTTTTAATCCCTCCTTCTTTTATAACCATCACTTGCTACATCTCTTCTGCACTCCCTGATCAGGTTATGAATATTCCTTTTCTCTAAGTGCACTGTGTTTTCACCACCTTTTAGAACTACTTGGTTCATATAATTCCTGCCCCCCCATTAGTTTTTAGTACCGTGGATGGCAAAGTTGACACCGGCTGTTTACTTTAATGCCAGATCCAGATATGGTTATTTACTGTGGCTATTGGTGGCAACTCGTGAACACATTCTTCCTGCTTTCATGGTGAACAGTGTCACAGACGCCACAGGAGGCACTGGGTGTTCATTTTAACACTGCCTATTGTTCCCTGCTGTTGTTTCCCCTTTTCTGTGAGTGCTGGGACTCTCCTAGGACACTGAGTTCACAGTAGACACTGCTGCCGAGCCACATCTATAATCCAGCCAAGAGCAACTTGCTTCAAAATCAAATTAGCCACACTTAGTCTTCAATAAGGACTGTGGAGACAAAAAGCCCAAAGCAGTGACCCAACCCAAGCAGGACAAGCTGGCAGGGGTGGGGGATCTGAGATTCCACTTATGGACATTGCTCCTACAATAAGACACAGACTGGCCACACCTGCAAAGGGTCTGCACCTGCACAGCTCATACACCCACAAAACAGAGCTGCTGGGTGAAGAAGAGCAACCACAAGGTACTCCCCACACACCCTGCCATGCACAGTGCAGCTGCTGGATCTACAAGAAGCAACACACCATGTGACCTACAGGCAACTGGGACACTCATGCTATGAATCCATACACACTGTACCAAAATCCATTAATCATCAGCAAAGAACTAGCAGGGAAACAATTCTACAAGACCCACTTGGAAATGCATTGAAGACTTCTGAACACCCTGATACACCAGAACCTATCTGAACCTCTTGCACACTATGAAGGCAATTCTACGAGGAAAGCTTGCAACTATGAGTGCCTATAAGAAAATCAGACGCACCCCAAATAAACAACTTAATGAGGCATCTTAAGGCCCTAGAAAAACAAGAAAAAGCCAATCCCAAAACCAGTAGAAGGAAGATGATCATTAAAATCAGAGCCCAAATAATGAAACAGAATTTAAAAAAATAATACAAAGGATCAATGAAAGAAAGTGCTGGCACTTTAAAAAGATAAAAATGATAGGTAAACACTTGGCCAAACCGAAAAGGAAAAAAGAGAAGATGCAAATCAATAGAATTAGAGATGAAAAAGGCGAAATCACCACAGAAATCCAATAGATCATTAGGGAATATTTTGAAAACTTATGCTCCAATAAATTGGAAAACCGAGAAGAAATGGATATATTAGCAGACAAATTTGACCTGTCAAAATTTAAATTAAGAAGATACAGAAAACAAACAGAACAATAACAAAAAATGAGATACAAGTAGTAACAAAAAGCCTTCCAACAAAGCAAAGCCCAGGACCAGCTGAATCCAAACACTCCTTTAAGGAAGAACTAGTGCCAGTGTTTCTCAAAGTATCCCATAAAACATAAAAGGAAGGGACAGTTTCAAATCCATTGTATGAAAACAGTATCACCTGATACAAAACCAGATAAGGACACACTGAGGAAAGAAAGCTATTGATCAATATCCCTGATGAACTCAGATGTGGAAAAATAAAAACTTAATATATTAACAGATCATATTCAACAACACATTAAGAAGACTGTAAATCACGACCAAGATGGCTTCATTCCAGGAATGCAAGGATGGTTTAACATAAACAAATCAATAAATACAATTCATCACATAACTACAGTTAAAGGCAAAAATCACTGTCATCTCAACAGATGCAGAGAATTCCTTCAACAAAATTCAGCCTTCATTTATGATTAAAAAAAAAAAAAACTGGGGCTGGAGTGGTAGCTCGTTGGTTACGGTGCTTGCCTGGCATGCACAAGTACACAGGTTCACACACCAGCACCCACGTACACAACTAAAGGTCAGAGCAATGAAAGCCATGTGAAAAACTCAATAAAAATTGATTCTCTCTGTCTGTCTGTCTGTCTCTCTCTCTCTCTCTCTCTCACTGTCCTTCTCTCTTAAAATAAATAAATAAATAAATATTTAAAAAATGAAGAAACAGGGACAGAAAGAACTATCTCAACATCATAAAGGCTATCTATGAAAAACCCAAAGCCAACCTCACTGTAAATGGGGAAAAACTGAAAGCATTTTCTTTAAAATCTACCACAAGACAAGGATATCCATTCTCACCACTCCTATTTTATATAGTGCTAGAAATTCTAGCCAGAACAATAAGGCAAGAAAACGAAATAAAAGGGATGAAGATAGGAATGGAAGAAGTCAAATTATCACTGTTTGCATATAATAAGATCCTATACATAGAAGAAGAAAAATAGACCCTTACCTCTTACCCTGCACAAAAGTAAACTCAAAATGGATCAAAAACATAGGAATCAATATAGAAATTATGCAGCTCCTAGAAGAAAACATAAGGTCAACAGTCCAACATATAAGCAGAGGCAATGGCTTTCTCAACAGGATCTCCAAAGCTCAGGAAATATGCCGAGAGTTTATAAATGGGATAGCTTCAAATTATAAACCATCTATACAGCAAAGGAAACAATTAAGAATGTGAAGAGAGAACCAACAGAATGGAAGAAAATATGATAACTACTCTTCTGACAGACGTTTAACATCCAGAATACATAAAGAACTGAAAACACTTAATGCCAAAAAGAAAACCCAATTGCTAAAAGTATGAATGAACTAAACAGACACATCTCAAAAGAAGAAATACAAACATCTAACAAATACATGGAAAAACGTTCAACATCTTCAGCAAATAGGTAA
This sequence comes from Aplodontia rufa, assembly GCA_004027875.1. Classification (NCBI taxonomy): domain Eukaryota; kingdom Metazoa; phylum Chordata; class Mammalia; order Rodentia; family Aplodontiidae; genus Aplodontia; species Aplodontia rufa. Next base: position 460 of record PVKS010011850.1, on the reverse strand, counting down.
ATGCAAATCAAAACCATACTGAGATTTCCATCTTACTCCAATCAGAACAGCAGCCATCAGGCATACAAACATTAATAAATGCTAGAAACGATGTGGGAGAAACAGAACACTTTTACACTGTTAATGGGATGTAAATTAGTGCAACCACTAGGGAAAGCAGTAAGAAGCAGTAAGGAGGTTCCACAAAAGACTAGGTTTGGAACCACACATGGAACCACCATATGACCCTGCTACACTACTCCTTGATATTTATCCTAAATAATTAAAGTTATCATACTATCGTAATACACGTGCAACCATGTTTATGGCAGCAAAATTTGTAATAACCAAACTACAGATTCAGTCTAGGCGTCCCTCAGTAGAGGACTGGAATAAAGAAATGTGGTATATGCACAATGGAGCTTAATTCAGTCATAAAGAAGAATGACAACAGCCATTTGTAAGAAAATGGACGGAACTT
>PVKS010011849.1:0-55389 GCA_004027875.1 Aplodontia rufa | reverse complement strand
AGAAAACATTCAGTCCTTAAATCTCTGAGTTTGGGATATTTCACTCAGTATAATTTTTTCCATATCCATCAATTTGGCTGCAAATGCCATGATATCATTCTCTTTAATAGCAGAGTAGAACTCCATTGTGTGTATGTATGTATATATCACAGTTTTTGAATCCACTTTTCCAATGAGGGGCATCTTGGTAGGTTCCATAGTTTAGCTATAGGAAATTGAGCTGCTATAAACATTGATGTAGGTGTGTCTATGTAGTGTGTCAATTCTAGCTCTTTGGGGAAAATACCCAGGTGTGAGATAACTGGATCGTAAGGTAGTTCCAAACTTACTTTTTTTTTTTTTAACGAGTCTCCAAACTGCTTTCCAGAGTGGCTGTACAAGTTTGCACTCCCACGAACAGTATGATAGTGTTCCTTTCTTCCCACAACCCTTTCAGCATCTGTTTTTGTTTGTAGTCTTCATTTTTGCTACTCTGGCAGGAGTGAGGTGGAATCCCAGTGAAGTTTAGATTTGCATTTCTCTGATTGCTAGTGATGTAGAACATTTTCTCATATGTTTATGGGCTTTTTGGACTTTCTCCATTGAGTAATTTCTGTTCAGTTCACTTGCCCATTCTTTGATTGGATTATTTGTGGTTTTGGTGTTCAGTTTTTTGAGTTCTTTGTACATTCTGGATATTAGTCCTTTGTCCAAGATATAGCAGGCAAAAATTTTCTCCCATTCTTCTGGTTCTCTCTTGACACTCTTAATTCTTTTGCTATGCAGAAGCTTTTCAGTTTAATGGCATCCCATTCATTTATTATTGGCTTTAATTCTTGCTCTATGGGAGTCTTGTTAAGGAAAGCAGTGCCCACACTGATGTGGTAGAGTATTGATCCTATTTTTTCTTCCAGCAACTGTGTAGTTCCTGTTTTTTGTTGCATTTTTATTTGGTTTTTTTGCAGGGTGAGAGATAAGGATTTAGTTTCAGTTGTCTATATATGGCCGTCCAGTACATCCAACACCATTTGTTGAACAGGTTGTCTTTCCTCCACACTATATTTTTGCCTCCTTTTGAAATAACACAAGATTAGTGGATTTGTCTTGGTATCTTCTAGTCTGTTCCATTGGCCTTCATGTCTGTTTTGATACTAATACAACACTGTTTTTATTACTATATCCTGATATATAATTTTAGATCAGGTATTGTGATGCCTCCTGCTTCCCCTTTCTTGCTTAGTAATGTTTTGGCTGTTCTCATTTTCCTCTTATTCCAAATGACTTTGAGAATTGCTTTTTTTATATCCATAAAGAATATCATTGGTATTTTGATGGCTATTGCATTGAATCTATACAGGACTTTTGTCAGAATGGCCGTTTTAATTATATTGATTCTGCCTAGCCAAGAATATATGTTTTTCCATCTACTCAGGTCTTCTACAATTTCTTTTTTTAATGCTCCATAGAATTTTCACTTTAGAGATCCTTTATATCCTTTGTTAGATTCATACCTAAGTATTTTATTCTTTTTGAGGATATTGTGAATAACATGGATTTCTTGATTTCTTCTTTAGTAGAATTGCTACTGGATAATAAGAAAGCAATTGATTTATGAGTCTTGATCTTATTACCAGCCACTTTTGTTAAGTTCATTTGTAAGCTCTGGAAGTCTTCTGATTGAGCCTTTTGGTCTGTTAAGTATAGGATCATGTCATCAGCAAATGGAGTTAGCTTGACTTTCTCTTTTCCTATTTGAATTCCTTTGATTTCCTTTCTTGTCTGATAGCTCTGGCTAGGGTTTCAAGGACTGTATTGAATAAGAGAGGTGAGAGTAGACAGCCCATTCTCTTCCATTGGTCAGTGTGTCTGCTTTTTGGTGGTACCAAGCTGCTTTTATCATACTATAGTGCTTTAGTATAATTTGACATCAAGTATTGTCATGCCTCTAGCTTTTTGCTCAGATTTGCTTTGGCTATTCTGGGTCTTATATTTTTCCATATGAATTTCAGGAGTATTTTTTTCTAATTCTGTGAGGAATGTCATTGGTATTTTGATGGGGATTGAACTACATTTTTAGGTAGTTTTTGGTAATATGGCCATTTAATTTAGTTTAAAATTAATTCTGCATGTCCATGAACATAGTAGGTCTTTTCATCTTCTAGTGCCTTTTTCAGTATTTTTCTTCAGTGTTCTATAATTTATATTAATGAGGTGTTTCCCCTACTTAGTTAGATTTAGTCTTAGGTATTTTTGAGGCTATTGTGAAGGCAGTTGTTTACCTCATTTATGTTTCAGTGGATTCATTATTGGTGCATAATAAAGGTAGTGATTTTGTATGTTGATTTTTGTATCCTGCTACATTTCATAATTATCAGCTCTACAAGTCCTCTGGGTTTTTTGTTGTTTTTGTTTTAGATCTTCTTTGTATGGGATCATATCATTTACAATCAGTGTTCATTTGACATCTGCTTTTCCTATTTGCATCCCTGTTATTTTCTTCTCTCACCTAATTTCTCTAACTAAAATTTCAAGAACTCTGTTGATTAGGAATAATGAGAGTAGCCATTCTTGTCTTTTCCCTTATTTTACAGGAAATGCTTTCAGTTTTTTTTTCCATTCAGTATGATGTTGACTATAGCCTTCACGATGTTGAGGTAAATTCCTTCTGTCTCTAATTTCTTCAGTGTTTTGACAGGAATCAGGGTACTAAATTTTATTGAAATTTTTTTGTGTCTGTTTAAATAATCATGTAAATTTTGTCTTTGGTTCTATTTATGTGGTGAATTACATTTTTTGATCTGTAGATGTTGAACACCCTTGCATCCTTGCAGTGAAACCTACTTGATAATTATGTAAATCTTCTGTGTTATTGAATACAATTTGCTAATATTGGTAACATTTTATCTGTTCTTCCAGGATATTGGTTTCTAGCTTTTTTCCTTTGATGTGTCCTTATCTGGTTTGGTGTCAGGCTGACACTGGCTTCATAGAGTGAATTTGGAAGTGTCCTACACTTTCTATTCCATGGAATAATTTGAGGAGCATTGACATTAGTCTGGTTAGCGGTCTCTTAGAATTCAGCTGAAAATCTGTCTCATCCTAAACTTTTCTTTTGTGAGAGCCTTTTTATTATTCCTTCAATATTATTTCTTGTTATTAGTCTGTTAAGTTTTCTATATCCTCTTGTATACCTAGAATAATTAGAAATATCCCAAGTAAACAATCTAGTGATGCAACTCAAGGTCCTAGAAAAATATGAACAAATCAGTTTTGAAACCAGTAGAAGGAAGGAAATAATAGATCAGTGCTTAAATGAATTAAGTAGGGAATTTAAAAAATAATACAAAAGAGTGAAAAACAAGTGACAAAGGGTTGGTTTTTTGAGAAAATAAGTGATATGATATATCCCTAGCCAAATTAACCAATGGAAAAAGAAAGAGAAGACCCACATTAATACAATTAGAGTTAAAAAAGTAATAGTCATGAAAGACCCTTCAATAATATCATCACAGACATTACTCAAATCCTGAGGATCATTAGGGACTCTTTAGAAAACTTATATTTCAACAAATTGGAAAAATCTAGACGAAATGGACAAATTTCTAGATACATGTAAACTCCATAATTTATGTGCTTTTTACATAGTTACTGAGTTTGGGGAAGTCCACTAGATGGTGCTAGCTCACTTCTGAATTGAGCACAATACCTGGTATAAAACTGAAAAAGGATTTTACAGATCTGCCAATTCCTTTGGTTACAAATGATAAAACCAACCCGTATAGTTTTCTTCTAACTTAAGACAGAGTTGCAACTAGAATCCAGTTTCCTGATTCCTGTGTCATATTCTTATTTTCATACAATATATATAATCCTTAAGGACTTTGCACTGAAATTAAAACTCTTAAATGATACTCACCTTATTTGTACAAGTGGATAAAAATTGTCAGTCTTGGCAATCGATAGATAGCTAAAGGAGGTGGAGCTCTACCAAATATCTATTTAGTGAAACCCTCCAACCTACTTTAACATCTTTAGTTTGCCATTCTTTAAAGGATTTTCTTCCCTGTGGCTCAAGTGTTTTATTAAACCATTGGCTTAATTCTTTTAGAAGCTTTCTTTGATATGAATATTTATAACAAGTATGGCCAAATATTAATTTTACCATGGACTGGGGCCCTTTGAAGAGTGATACACTATGCTTAATTTTTATTCATGGAAACTAGAAAGCTTTAAAGGAAATTTTAAAGGAATTTATTCAGTAAACTCAAGAATATTTAAGCAACCTTTCATATTTATTATATTCAACTTCTTTGAAAAAGTCATTTGAGAACGTTTGTCGATATTGTTTGTTTTGTTTTAGAGAAGTAGATGAAATAGAAGTTATTTTGACTGAAAAAAAGTTTTCTTAGAGATGTCAAGGAATTAGTGACAAGGAAAGCCTTGTTAATTAAGTATATTTTACTTAGTCCTTATCCTATATTTGACAGTAAAGAATTTGTAGAATTAAAAGAGGAAGGATCCAAACTAACTCTTAACTTCCTTCCTATTTCCCTGCTTTGATCCAAATGTATTTACTGGATCAAATTACTGTTTAATCAGTTTTGCATAGACTTTTGAATGTTTCTTAATATCCCATTCCCTCTTCCAAGATACAGAACAAAAATATGGTCTCTCTGAAGCCTTATTTAGTCACCACAGATTTTTAGATTTTGAATTCCTTGTTTTATTGTGAATAATTTTTAAAGAAACAATAATAGCTATCATTTTTAGTGCCTGTCACATTAAAGTGCTGTTCCAAATGCTTTAAAATCCTCTGAATAATGTGAAATGTCCCTCATGCTACAAATAAAGAAACAAATGTCCAGAGAATCTCCTTGCTTAGATTCACAGAGCTGGTTTTGGAATATCCCTGTTTTGTTGAAACCAACAACTATAGAACTTGGAACCAGTTCATTTCTCCTTATGCCATGTTGCTGTTCATACAGTATGGTACTGATATTGTTAGCATAATTATCAATAAAAATTTAAATTATTATCATTTTGAATATAGATCAGTCTCATAATTCCTATGTCTGATTTTTTGCTTTAAATATTTTGGTGTTTAAACTATTTGATGTATTCAAATTTATAACCATTATATGTTTCTATCTAATTAACCAATTTATCAATTTATTTGTCTCTCTTCATCTACATAAAGTTTTCTGCTTTAGTCTTATGTGTCTAATATAACCAAACCAGCTTTTGTTTGGTTATGAGACTATTGTATACTCTTAAAAATTGAGAACTTCTCAAATAGCTTTATTTATGTGAATTATGTCATTATTGACAATACCAGAAAAATACAGAAATTTATATAATTGATTTATAACATAAAATAACACAACATTGGAATTTATAAAGTTCTATAAATATTAATTGTATTTTCTTAACAAAATGATGTAATGAGATGAGGGGAATTGTCCACATATTTTTATGTCACTTTAATATCCTTAACACAAGGCAGCTGGATTCTCATGTTTTCCTCAGCATTCAACTTGCTACATTATCAAGATTCATGTAGTCTCTGAAAACTCCACTATTCCCTCTTGAGCAAATTAGAGTGGAAAAAGCGTATAACACCTAAGAATTATTACTGTAAAAACAGTTTGAACCTTATGAACTTTTAGGAGCATCTCTAGGGTGTCTCTGGATAATACTTTGTGAACAATTGTTTTAGTGTTCACATGATATATCTTTTTCCCCCACTCAAGAGTGCTCAACTTTTTCCTTTTTAATTAATACATAATTATATATGTAAGTGGCGTACAGTGTAAAAATTCAATACAGTTACACAACGTAGAATGATCACTCAGAATTATATTTCCAGATCCTTAAACATTTATCATTTCTTTGTGTTCAGAGCATTTGAACTCTTATAGTTCTTCATAGAATACGTGATAATTTATCATAAACTAAATACACCATGTGTGCTGTAGAACTCTAGAATTTTTTTTTAGTATTTAACTTTATTTTTGTTCCTGTAATTCAATTAGTCTCTATCCTCACTTTCCTTCACCCTTCCTAAGAGATCAACATTTTTAGCTTCTTCATAGGAGTAAGAATATATGGTGTTGGGCTGGAGCGGTGGCTCGGCAGTTTCGGCGCTTGCCTGGCAAGCACGAGGACCCGGGTTCAAACCCCAGCACCACGTACACAACTGAGTGTTGGAGCAACTAAGGCCATGTGAAAAACTAAATAAAGTTGTTTCTCTCTTTCTCTGTCTCTCTCACTGTCCCTCTTTCTTTAAAAAAAAAAAAAAAAGAATATATGGTGTTTATCCTTCTGTTCCTGACTTTTGTCACTTGATATAATAATGGTTTCCAGTCCCATCCATTTTGCTGCAAATGATGAAGTTTAACTGATTTTTTTTATTAGTTCACCATAGTCTTACATATTGAAGGGATTCTTTGCTACACGTTCATACAAGCATATGTAATAGCTAAGTAACTAAAACAAGATTCTGGTCAGGATCTCCACCCCTCACCCACTCCTGATCTCTTATCTCCTCTTTAATTCTCTCATGTTACAGATATAAATTCCATATACATGGATATTAATTTTTGAAATTTCTGGATTTATATTCCTGCCTGAGTATGATTTGTTTTCTCATTGGAGTCAAGTGTACTCTACAGTATCGATAACCTCTTCTTTCCCTCCCTCACCTCCACCCCTCATTTCTCGGTTTATAGCTAGAGTTCCCCCATATTAGTTTAATTGATTCTTAGGATTGAATAATATTCCATTGTATATATGAACCACATCATTTTCTTTGTCCATTAATCTTTCCATAGAGACTTATATCTTGGCTAAGTGAATAGTGCTTCAGTAAACCTGAGAGTTGGTTATCTCTGTGATGTTGATTTCGTTTCCATTGGATATATACCCAGAAATGGGATAGCTGGATCATATAATAGTTCTATTTTCAGTTTTTTGAAGAATGTTTATACTGTTCTTCATAATGGCTATACTAAATTAATACAGTTTTGTAAATATATTACTATCAACCATAGCATATGAAAGTTCCCTTTTTTCTGTATCCTCACCAGCACTTGTTACTTTTCACTTTTCTAATAGATATTTTGACTAGGGTAAGATGATGTCACATAGTTATTTTGATTTATATTTCCCTTATCATTAGTGATATTAAGCATTGTTTTCATCTATGTGTTGACCATTTCTATATCTTCTTTTGAGAAGTAACTATTCAGATAACTCACCCTTTTTTGTTGTTTTTGTGCTCAGAATTGAAACTAGGTCCTCATGTATATGAGGAAAATGCTCTACCATTATGCTACATCCCAAGCCCACTTATCATTTTTAAATTTGCTTTTCTACAATTAGTTTTTAGCTACTTTTATATTCAGGATATTAATTGCTAGTCAGATTATTAGTTTGCAAATATTTTCTTCTTTTCTGTAAGTTGTCTGTTGATTGCTCCCTATGCTATGCAGAAATTTCTTAGTTTGATATAATCATGTATGTCTGTTTTTGCTGTTGTTGCCTGTACTTTTGAGATCTTGTCCAATAAGTCATTTACCGTATGAATATCTTGAATTATTTCCCCTCTTTTCTTCTAGTAATGTCATATTTTCATTTAGGTCTCTGATCTATTTTGAGCTGATTTTTATACATGGTTAAGGATAAAAATCTAGTTTCATTCTTCCATATAAAGATATCCAGTTTTCTAAGACCCATTTATTAAAAAGGCTGTCTTTTGTCCAATCTATGTTGTTGGTGCCTTTTTCAAGAATCAGTTAGCTATAAATGCATGAAATTATTTCTGGGTTCTCCATTTTGTCTCATTGGTCTGTTAGTTTTTATGTCACTACCATCTAGTTTGGGTTCATACAGCCCTGTAGTAAGATTTGAAATCAGATATTGTGACACCTCCACCTCTGTTCTTTTAGCTCAAGATTTATTATAGTGTTCATGGTCTTTTGTAGTTATATATGAGTTTTAGAATTATTTTTCCATGGAAAATGCTACTGGTAATTTTATTAGGATTGAATTGAATCTGTAGATTGCTTTGGGTAGTATGACTGTTCTAACAATATTAATTCTTTCAGTGCATGAATATGTAAGGTATTTAAAATTTTTTTAGTCTCCTTCAATTTCTTTTGTCAATGTTTTATAGTTTTCATTAGGGAGATAATACCTTTCCTTTGCTAAATTTAATTCTAAATTTTTGAAGCTGTTGTTAATGGGATTGTCATTTGAATTTTTTATAGATTTCATATTTAATATATAAAGCTGCTACTGATTTTTGTATGTTGATTTTGTATGCTATAACATTACTGAATTCATTTGTCAGTTCTAACAGTCTTTTGGTGAAGTATTTAGGTTTTTGTATACATATGATCATGTCATCTGCAAATGGGAATAATTTGAATTCCCCCCTTCCTATTTGGATTATTTTTTGTTTATTTTTCTTAACTAACTGCTCTAAGATTTTTAATACTATCTACAATAAGATTGATGAAATTAGACATTTTTCTCTTATGCCAGATCTTAGAGGAATACTTTCAGCTATTCCACATTCAGTACAATTTTGACTGGTAGGTATGTCATACATAGCTGTCATTATGCTGAGGGGTATCCCTTTTATATATAATTTGTTGGGAAATTTTATTATGAGAGATGGTAAATTTTATCAAATCCTTTTTTCTGTATCTATGAAATGATCATATCATTCTTCATGCTATTAATATTATTTATTATGTGTATGTATATTGATATATTTATGTTGAAACATTTTACCTCTTTGGGATAAATCATACTTGATCATGGTGTATAATAATTTTAATGTGTAGTTAAGTTCAATCTTTTAGTGTTTTGTTGAGATCATCTGCATATATGTTCATCAAATACATTTTCTGTAATCTTTTTTGTTATTGTTGTTGTATCCTTGTTTAGTTTTTATATCAGAATAGTATTGGATTTGTAGAATGAATTTGAAAGGGTTCTGTTCCTTTCAGTTTTTTCAGTAGTAGATTGAGAAAAATTGGTTAGTGTCAGTTCTTCTCTTTGACAAATGGTGCTGAGACAACTAGAAATCCATATGTAGTAAAATTAATCTTAATCTCTCTCTCTCTCTCACCCTGCACAAAAGTGAACTGAGAGTGGATGAAAGACAGGAATTAGACAAGAAACCCTGTACCTACTGGAAGAAAAGGTAGGCCTAACAGTTCAATGTATTGACTCAGGAATTGACTTCCTAAACAAGACCCCCAAAGTGCAAGAAGTAAAAGAAAAAAATCAATAAATGAGATGGCATCAAATTGAATAGCTTCCTCACAACAAAGGAAACAGTTAAGAACATGAAGAGAGAACCTACAGAATGAGCAAAAACCTTTGCCTTTGCACCTCAGATAATGCATTAAAATTCAGGATATACAAAGAACTTAAAAAACTTAACATCAAAAACCCAAATACCCCAATCAACAAAGGGCAAAGAACTAAACAGACACTTCTCAAATGAAGAAATACAAATGGTCAACATATATATGAAAAAAATACTTAACATCTCTAGCAATAGGAGAAATGCAAATTAAAATTACACTAAGATTTTACCTCACTCCAGGTAGAGTACAAACAACTTGGCAAAATATCTACCAGGCTTGTGGCCCAAAAAAAAAAAAAAAAAAACAAGCTGGTGGTGTACTCCTAATAGCTGATAAAGTTAATTTTGACTAAAAACTAGTCAGAAAGGACAAAGAAGGTCACTATATCATAGTTAAAGGAACAATTCATTAAGAAGACTTAATGATAGTTAACATTTATGATGCCCCTGATTACAACCTTTCAAAATATATGGAAAAAATATCAATGACATTGAAACCCCTCATCAGTTTAAACACAATAATACTAGGGGGTTTTAATACACCATTATCAGCAATAAAAAGATCATCAAAGCAAAAAAAATCAAAAGATATCTCTAACCTCAAAAACTCCATTAGTCAACTGGACTTAACAGACATTTACAGAACATTCCCCCCAAATAGGTTGAATTTACCTTCTTCTCAGCAGCTCAAGGATCCTTCTGCAAAATAGTCAACATCCAAATGCACAGAGCTAACCTTAAAAAATACAAAAAAGTTGATATACTCCCATGTATCCTGTCAGACCACAATGCTATGATCCTAGCAATCAACAGCAAGAAAAACAACAGAAACTACTCAAATACTTAGAAATTAAATGATACCCTCTTCAAGGAAGAACATATAAAAGAGGTAATAAGAACATAAATCAAGAAAATCTTGGAAACAATGAGAATGATAAAACAATGAATCAAAATCTCTGGAATAGAGGGAAAACATTCTTTTTTAATTAGTTATATATAGAGATACAGTTGAGAGGGAAACATTATAAAACCATCTATAATCAATGTATATATACTTAGTTATCCCGGGCTAATACCAAATCATGGATGCCCAGCTTGGGTTTCCCGTGTTGTTGTTTCACCTAGAAGAACTCCTGCATTAAATGGGTACCTCGTGGAGGAATGAGATCTGCTTCTGAGATGGTTCCCCCATATTCCCACTCTCCAGTCTCCTATGAGTTCATCATACACCCTCTCCCTCCCCATCCCGCTCCCTACACCTCCAAGTATTCTAGGGAGCCATCCCCCTATTACTCTGAGATTCATTCAATTTGAAGTATTGTTAGGTTAGCCATCTACCCTACTGCTTCCCCATGTATTCTAGCATCCACAGATGAGAGATACCATTCGGCCCTTGAGTCTCTGAGATTGGGATACTTCACTGAGCATAATTCTTTCCATCTCCATCCATTTGACAGCAAAAGCCATAATTTCATCTTTTCTAATGGCCGAGTAGAACTCCATCGTATATAAGTACCAAAGTTTTTGTATCCACTCATCGAGTGAGGGGCATCTGTGTTGGTTCCATAGTCTAGCTATAGTAAGTTGAGCTGCTATAAACATTGATGAAGCCATATCACTATAATATGCTTATTCTAACTATTTTGGGAAAATACCCAGGAGTGGGATAGCTGGATCGTAAGGTAGTTCCATCCTTAATTTTTTGAGGATTCTCCACACTGCTTTCCATAGTGGCTGAACCATTTGCAGTCCCACCAGCAGTGTAACAGTGTTCCTCTTTTCCCACAGCCCCTCCAGCAACTGTTATTGTTAGAATTTTTCATTTTTGCCATTCTAACAGGAGTGAGGTGGTATCTCGTTGAAGTTTTGATTTGCATTTCCCTTATAGCTAATGATGTAGAGCATTTTCTCATATATTTGTGGGCTTTCTGGACTTCCACTGGAGAGAATTTTCTTTTAAGATCTGTAGCCCATTTATTGATAGGATTATTTGTGAGTTTGGAGTTTAGTTTTTTAGTTCCTTGTATATTCTGGATATTAGCCCTCTGTCCGAGGTGTAGGAGGTGAAGGTTTTCTCCCATTCTGTAGGTTCTCTCTTGGTGCTCTTGATTAGATCTTTGGCTATGCAGAAACTTTTTAGTTTAATTGCATCCCATTCATTTATTCTTGATTTTACAGCTTGAGCTATGGGAGTTTTGTTAAGGAAGTAGCTGCCGACTCCTATATGCTGTAGTGTTGACCCTACTTCTTTTTCTAGTAAGTTTAAAGTTGTTGGTTTAATGTCCAGGTCTTTGGACCATTTTGATTTAATTTTTGTGCAGGGTGAAAGATAAGGATCCAGCTTCAGTTGTCTACATATGGCTGTCCAGTTTGTCCAACACCATTTGTTGAACAGGATATCTTTCTTCCACATTATGCTTTTGCCCCGTTTATCAAATATCAAATAGTTAAAGATATGGGGGTTTGTCTCAGGATCTTCTATTCTGTTCCACTGATCTTCAGTTCTGTTTTGATACCAATACCATGCTGTTTTTGCTACTACAGCTCTGTAATATAATTTCAGGTAAGGGATTGAGATACCCCCTGCTTTTTCCTTCCTGTAGAGTAACGTTTTGGCTAGTCTGGGTCTCTTGTTATTCCATATGAACTTGAGAATTGCTTTTTCTATGTCTGTGAAGAATGCCATAGGTATCTTGATGGGGATTGCATTGAATCTGTAAAGGGCTTTGGGTAGAATGGCCATTTTTATTATATAGATTCTGCCTAACCTTGAGCATGGAATGTTTTTCTATCTACTCAGGTCTTCTGTAATTTCTTTTTTTAGTGTTTGATAGTTTTCTTTGTAGAAGTCCTTAACATCCTTTGTAAGGTTAATGCCCAAGTATTTCACTTTTTTGGAGGAGATGGTGAATGGGAGAGATTTCCTGATTTCTTCTTCTGCGGATTTGTTGCTTGAGTAAAGGAAAGCTAGAGACTTACTGGAGTTGGTCTTGTAGCCAGCTACTTTGCTAAAAACACCTATAAGCTCTAGGAGTTTTCAGGCCAATGTTATTGGGTCTTCTAGTTATAGAATCATGTCTTCAGCGAATAGAGAGAACTTAACTTCCTCTTTTCCTATACAAATACCATTGATTTCCTTGTCTTGCCTGAGAGCTCTGGCAAGGGTTTCAAGGACTATATTGAACAAGAGTGGGGAACGTGGACAGCCTTGTCTAGTACCTGAATTCAGTGGAAATGCTTTCAGTTTTTCTCCATTGAGGATAATGTTGGCTATGGGTCTGTTGTAAACGGATCTGACATAGTTAAAGTATCTTCCCTTGATCCCTATCTTTTCCAAAGTTATGAGCACAAAGTGGTGTTGAATTTTATCAAATGTCTTCTCTGCATCAATTGGGATGATTATATGATTTTTGTTTTTAATTCTGTTTATGTGGTGAATTACATTTATTGATTTGCATATGTTGAACCAGCCCTGTTTTCCTGGAATGAAGCCCAATTGATCATAAGGAATTATCTTTTTAATGTGCTTTTGTATCCGATTAGCTAAAATTTTATTAAGGTTTTTTTCATCAATGTTCATCAGGGAAATTGGTCTGTAGTTTTCTTTCCTTGACATGTCTTTGTTGGGCTTTGGAATCAGTGAAATATTTGCTTCATAAAAAGTATTTGGGAGTGATCCCACTCTATCAGTTTCCTGGAAGAGCTTGTAGAGGATTGGTGTTAGTTCTTCTGTGAAGGCTTGGAGAATTCTGCCATATATCCGTCCAGACCCGAACTTTTCTTTTTTGGGAGAGCTTTGATTGCTGCTTCAATTTCACTTTCTGTGATAGGTTGGTTTAGATTTCCAATGTCCCCCTGTGTTAAAGTGGGGATGTTGTGTGTACCCAAGAACCTGTCCATGTCCTGGAGGTTATCAAATTTGGCAGAGTATAAGTTTTCAACATAAGTTCTGATAATCTTCTGCATCTTGGATGAGTCTGTGGTGATATTCCCATTTTTGTCTCTGATTTTGTTGATTTGCTTCATTTCTTTCTTCCTTTTGGTGAGATTGGCAAGGGGTCTGTTGATTTTTTTGACTCTTTCGAAGAACCAACTCTTAGTTATGTTAATAGATTGAATACCTTTTTTGTTCTCAATTTCGTTGATTTCAGCTCTGATTTTGGTAATTTCCTGTCTTCTGTTAGATTTAGGGTTGCACTGTTCTTCCTTTTGTAGTCGTTTGAGTTGAAACATAAGGCTATTAATCTGATCTCTTTCTAGATTTTTGATTTATGCACCTAGTGCTGTAAAATTTACTTCTTAAGAAAGCCTTAATACTGTCCTAGAGGTTTTGGTATGTTGTTTCCTCATTCTTATTCAATTCCATATACTTCTTAATCTCTGCTCTCATTTCCTCATTTACCCATCCTTCGTTTAAGAGGTAATTATTGAATTTCCAAATATTTGAATAGTTTGTGTTGTTTCTCTTGTTGTTGATTGCTAAGATCATAGCATTATGATGTGACAGAATACATGAGATTATATCCACTTTTTTATATTTGTTATGATTATCCTGGTGAACTAGGATGTGGTCTATTTTAGAGAAGGATCCATGCTTCACTGAGAAGAAGGTAAATTCAGCTGTTTAAGATGGAATATTCTGTAAATGTCTGTTAAGCCTGATTGATTAATAGAGTTGTTCAGATTGGAGACATAGTTATTGATTTTTTGTTTTGATGATCTGTCTAGAGTTGATAATGGTGTGTTGAAGTGCCCCAGGATTATTGTATTGAGATTGATGAGGGGATTATTGTCCTTAAGTATTTTTTCCATATATTTAAGGGGGCTGTAATTGGGGGCATATATGTTAATTATCATTATATCTTCTTGATGAACTGTCCCTTTTAGTATGATAAAGTGACCCTCTTTGTCCTTTCTGACTAGTTTTAGGTGGAAATTAATTTTATCAGAAATTAGAATCGCCACGCTAGCTTGCTTTTTTGGGCCACAGGCCTGGTAGACCTTTTGACATCCTTTCACTTTCAGCCTGTGTCTATTTTTGAGTGTCAAATGTGTCTCTTACAGGCAACATAGTGTTGGATTTTGTTTTTTGTTTTTTGATCCATTGGGCCAGTCTGTGTCTTTTAATGGGTCATTGATACCATTCACATTCAAGGTTATAATAGATATGGGAGGCTGAGTCTCTGACTTTGTATCGATTACAGAGTTTTGAGTCATCTTGGAAGTCAGCTTTTGTATAATATGATTATTGACTCACCCTTGTTTAAGGATTTAGGATATCATTGGCATTTTCTTCTGAATGGAGAACATCGTTGAGAATGTTCTGTAGAGCAGGATTTGTGTTCTTGTATCTTGTTAGCTTGAGTTTATCATTGAAGTATTTAATTTCCCCTTCACATATGAGGCTGAGTTTTGCCATATATATTATCTTTGGGTGGAAGTTGTTATATTTTAACACTTGAAAGATATTGTTCCAAGCTCTTCTGCCCTTCACTGTTTTCTCTGAAAAATCCATAGTGATCTGAATTGGTTTGCCTCTGAATGTGATTTGGGGCTTTCGTCTAGCAGCTTTTAGAATTCTCTCCTTAATTTTTCTGTTATTCATTTTGTATATGATATGTCTTGGCAAGTTTCTCAATTGATTAGGTCTATTTGGAGTTCTATAAGCATCTTGGATGTGATATTCTGGATCAATAGTAAAATGAGGGAAGTTCTCACTTATGATTTCACTTGAAAGGTTCTTTAAGCCTCTTGTTTGCTGTTTGGAATTTTCCTCCAGGCCAATGATTCTCAGATTATTATGCCTCATCTCATCAAATATTACTTGGAAGATCTGATTATGTAATATAAGCTGTTTATCTTGCTTATCTTCTTTGAATTCTACATTGTTTAGCCTATCCTCATTGTCCCATACTCATTCTTCAAGAGCTGAAGTTCTGTTTTCAGTGGAGTAAACTCTGGTGTTGGTATCTTCCAGTGAAAATTTGATTTGGTTAACCATGTTTTTCAATCCTGATAGCTCTGTTATATCTCTTTTCAGGATGTCTATATCTTGTATAGCTGATCTTTCATCTCATGGAACTGTTCCCTTATTTCCATGTAGAAGTTGTCTCTCATCTCTTGAAATTGCTCTCTGATCTCTTTCCTTATTTCATCTCTCAACTCTTTGATTGCATCAGTAATCATAATGCTGATGCAATGTCTTTGGTTTTCATCTAGGGCTCCAGCTATGGGGTCCTTTGCTGGCAATCTGTGGGGTTGAGGAGGGGTGTTATTTCCCCTTTTCCTCATTTTCTGAGTCTGAGAATGTGTCTTGTACTTCAAGTAAGTTGCTCTTGGTGAAGTAATTGGAGCTTCTTATGGCTTTGCTTTGTTGTGATGGGTTTCTTTGAGAGAGATCTCACAGTGTATTATGATAGCAAGCCAGTTCCTGTTTTGAAGCATGTCTATATCTTCAGATACTAGGGTCTCTCTTGGAAAATGGAAGATAAACTGGTATTTTCCCAAGCAGACTCGGAGACTCAGGAAATGCTGCCTCCCTTCAGGTTGCCATGTTGGACCTCCGGGAAAACATTCTTAAGAGGTAAATTTATAGTGCTGAATGCATTCATCAAAAATTAGGAAAGAGCCCAGATAAATAGTCTTATGCTCCAAATCAAATGGCTACAAAAAGAGGAACAATCCAATCCCAAAGCTCATAGAAGAAAGGAAATAACAAAAATTAGAGCTGAAATCAATGAAATTGAGAACAAAAAAAAACAATACAAATTATCAACAAAACAAAGAGTTGGTTCTTTGATAAAATAACCTGGATCCACAGACCCCTTGCTAACCTCTCCAAAAGGAAGAATGAACTGAAGCAAATCAATAAAATCAAAAAGGAAAATGGAGGTATCACCAGAGACTCAACCAAAATCCAGATTATCAAAATTTATTTTGAAAAATTATACTCTGCTAAGTTTAATAATCTGGAAGATATGGACAGCTATTTGGCCACATACAACGTTTCACATATTAATACCAGAGGACATTGAAAATCTAAACCAACCTATCTCAGGTAGCAAATTGAAGCAGCAGTCAAAGGCCTTCCAAAAAAGAAAATCTCATGATCTGATGGATTCACAGCAGTATTCTACCAAATTTTTACAGAAGAATTAACACTGATCCTCTACAAGCTTTACCATGTAATTGAAAGGGTGGAACACTCCCACTTTTTATCAAGCAAGCATAACACTGATAGCAAAACCCGACAGAGACACATCAAGAAAAGAAAACTACAGAGCATTTTCCCTGATAAATATAGACATAAAAATCCTTAATAAAATTCTAGCTAATTGGATTCAAAAATACATTAAAAAGATAACACATCATGACCAAGTGGGCTTCATTCCAGGAAAACAGGGCCGCTTCAACATACGCAAATCAATAAATGTAATTCACCACTTAAACAGAATTAAGAAACATATAATCTCAATGGACACAGAAAATGCCTTTGATAAAATTCAACACCCTTTTATGCTCAAAACTCTGTAGAAGATAGGGGTCAAGGGAAGATACTTTAATTGTGTAAGATCAATTTACCACAGAGACCCATAACCAACATTATGCTCAATGAGAAAGATTGAAAGCATTTCCACTGAATTCAGGAGCAAGACAAGGTTGTCCACCTTCACCACTCTTATCCAATATAGTCCTTGAAACCATTGCCAGAGTTACCAAGCAAAAGAAGGAAATCAAAGGAAATTGAATAGGAAAAGAGGAAGACAAGTTGTCTGTATTTTCTGATGACATGATCCTATACCTCGAAGACCCAAGAAGCTTGATCAGAAGACTTCTAGAGCTCATAAATGATTTCAACAAAGTGGCTGGCTATCAGATTAACACGCATAAATCATTAGCTTTCCTATACTCCAGCAGCAAGTCCACTGAGAAGAAATCAGGAAGTTTGTCCCACTCACAATTTCTTAAAAAAAAATATTTGGGCAAATATTGCAAAGGATATTAAGGACCTCTACAATGAAAACTATCAAACATTAAAAAGAGAAAAAAGAAATTGGAAGATCTGAGTAGATGGTAAAACATTCCATGTTCTTGGTTATCCAGAATCAATATAATCAAAATGGCCATTCTACCCAAATCCGTATACAGATTTAGTGCAATCACCATCAAGATACCAATGTCATTCTTCACGGATATAGAAAAGGTAATTCTCAAATTTGTATTTAATAACAGAAGACCCAGAATAGCCAAAACATTATTCAGCAAGGAGGAGAATCAGGTGGTATCTCAGTTCTTGACATAAAATTATACTATAGGGCTATAGTAACAAAAACAGCATGGTATTGGTATCAAAACAGAACTGAAGATCAGTGGAACAGAATAGAAGATTCTGAGACGAACCTCCATATGTTTAACCATCTAATATTTGACAAAGGGAGCAAAATAATAGTGTGGAAGAATGATAGCCTGTTCAACAAATGGTGTTGACAAATTGGACAGCCATATGTAGACAGCTGAAATTGGATCCTTACCTTTCAGCCTGCACAAAAATTAAATCAAAATGGTTCAAAGATCTGGATATTAAAGTAGCAACTTTACAATTGCTTGGAAAAGAAGTAGGGGTCTGCTCTGCCTTCCTTAACAAGACTCCCATGGTACAAATATTAAACTCAAGAATAAATGAATGGAATGCCATTAAACTAAAAAGCTTTTGCACGACTGAAGATTTAGTCAAGAGTGTCAAGAGAGAACGTACACAATGGTGAAAATCTTTACCTGCTACACCTCAGGCAGAGGACTAATATCCCGAATATGCAAAGAACTAAAAAACTAAATACTAAAACCACAAATAATCTAATCAATAAATGGGCTATGGAACTAAAAAGAAATTTCTCAATGGAGGAAGTCCCAAAAGCCCATAAACATATGAGAAAATGCTCTACATCACTAGCAATAAGAGACATGCAAATCAAAACTTCACTGAGATTCCACCTCACTCTTGTCAGTGTGCAAAAATGGAGAATACAAACATAGACAGATGCTAGAGGGGCTGTGGAAAAAAGGAATACTGTCACATTGCTGCAAATCGGTTCAGCCACTCTTGAAAGCAGTTTGGAGACTCCTCAAAAAATTAGGGCTGGAGCCAACTTATGAACCAGCAATCCCACTCCTGGTTATTTTCCCAAATAGCTAGAATTGGCATACTATAGAGATACAGGTTCATCAATGTTTATAGCAGCTCAATTTACTATAGCTAAATTATAGAACCAACCCAGATGCCCCTCACTTGAGTGGATTCAAAAACTTTGGTTCATATAAATAATGGAATTCATCTCAGCTATTAGAGAAAATGATATTATGGCATTTGCAGCCAAATCTATGGAGATGGAAAAAAATTATGCTGAGTGAAATATCCCAAACTCATAGACTCAAGGGATGAATATTTTCTTTCATTTGTGGAAGGTAGAATACAATCGGAAATAGTATTATAGATGGCTAAGCTAATAATAACCTCAACATGTATTAATTTTTACACGAATGGGTAACCTTACCTAGGATGCTGGGGGACGTAGGGAGGAGGGCAAGTAGGGAGGGAGGGAATAGGAAGGATGTCAAGGAGACTGGAGGGAGGGAGTATGGGGGAATCAATTCAGTGAAGAACCTTTGACTTCCATGAGAAGTCCAATTAACACTGGGGTTAAGTAAGGGGAAAATGTAACCAAGGGGAACCCAAAGGGTGAAACCATGGCATGGCATAAGCCTTGGCTTGCTCTGTCATTATACATTTGTTCTTGATTGTTTGATAATGATTCCCTTCTAATTGTAAGACCATCTTTAGTGAATTTAAAAAAATGATTGTATGGCAACGATTCCCTCCTAAATGTAAGACTGTCTTGAACAAATAATAATAAAAAAGAATACAAATAACAAATGTTGGAGGGTATGTGGGGAAAATATTGCACTTATATATTGTTGGTGGGATTCAAAACTGGTACAACAACTCTGGAAAGCAGTTTGGAAAGTTCTCAAAAAACTAGGAATGTATCTACCACCTGACCCAGCTGTTCCACTCCTCGGTATATATCCAAAGGTCCTAAAAGCAGCATACTGTAGTGATGCCAGCCACAGCAATGTCCATAGCAGCTCAATTCGCAATAGCTGAGCTGTGGAATCAACCAAGGTGCACTTCTATGGATGACTGCAAAAAGAAATTGTGGCATATACACACAATGAAGTATTACTCATCCATAAGGATGCATGACACTATGTCATTTGGTGGCAAATGGTTGAAACTGGAAGATACCATTCTAAGTGAAATAAGCCAGTCTGAAAAAAAACACAAAGATCGAAGATTCTCTCTGATATGCAAAAACTAACCTAAAATAAGGAAGAGAACAGAGAAATAGTCAAAAGGGAAGGAAATGAAGGAAGAAGAAATGAAATTGGAAACGTTAATGGACTTTCATATTTGGACTTGCTCTTGTCCAAATATGACATAATGTAAATCTCATCAATATATAATTCAATGAATCACTTAAAGTAGAAAAAGTCATTTAATAAACAACAGAAAGATCATAAAGATATTGGGGACTGAATTAGAATAAACTATACCACATGCTTTTACAAAAATGTAAATGCTTAATCCTATTGTCAAATATATCTAAAAAGAAAAAGGGTGGGAGAAATGGAGGAGAAGGGAAATGCTCGGACTTAGTTAAAACAAGGTATACTCCATGCTTTCATAAGAGTATCATTGTATATACTATGTTATATATATAAAAATGTTCTTCATAGGTATTTAAAAATAAATGCTTGGTATAATTCGACAGTGAACTCTTCTGATCCAGAGACTTATTAATCCTAATTAAATCTTGTTAACTGCTATTGGTCTATTCAAACATTTTTGTCTTCATGATTCAATTTTGGAAGGTGAAATGTGCCAATGTATTTATTTAGTTTCTCTAGCTTTTCTAATTTGTTGTCAGGTACTTGTTCATAATACTTCACTAATGATCCTTTGTATTTCTGTAGTTGTGTCAGTTGTAATAGCTTCTGTTCATCTGAAATGTTATTTATTAGATCTTCTTTCCTTTTTAAAATTCTTGGTCTAGTTGAAAGTTTGTCAGTTTTGTATATATATTTTTAAAAAGGCAAACTCTTTGTTTCATTAGTCTTGTATTTTTTAGTCTCTGTTTTGTCCTCTGGTTTTTACTATTTCTTCCATTCTACTAAATTTTGGGTTTTTATTTTTTTTGCTTTTCTAGTTCCTGAAATTTCATCATTAGGTCATTTATTTGACATTTTTCTTATTATTCTACTTTTTAATTGATGCATTATAGTTGTATATAATAATGGGATTTGTTGTTATATATTCATACATGCACACAAGATAACAATATAATTTGGGCAATATCCCAACCAAGTACTTCCCCCTCCCTTATATTCTCCCAACTTCTGGTCCCTTTGATTATTTTTTACTTTTCTATTTTTTAATGTAGGTTCTTATTACTATAAATTTTCCTTTACTATTTATTTTGCTGTATTCCATAGATTCGTTCTATTTTATTTCCATTTTCTTTTTTCTGCAGTTAATTTTTAAATTTTTCCTTTTGATTTTCTTTGGTGTGTTTGTTCTAGAGGATTGTGTATAGTTTTAGTTTTTAATATTTGTACAGTTTCTAAAATCCTCATTATTTATTTATAGTTTTATTTTATTGTGACCAATATAAGGCTACATGATATGATGTCATTTTTTTAAATTTGTTGTTTTTTTATGGAAAAATATATCTGATTTGAACATTATTCCATGTGCTAATGAGAAGAATGTGCATTCCACAGCTTTGGATGAAATGTTCCATAAATATTTGTTAAGTTGACTTGTTCTATATTATAGTTTATGTTTTTTGTTTGACTTTATGTGAGTGATTTGTCCCCTGATGGAAATGGGGCATTGAATTTCCCAACTACTATTGTATTAGAGACTATCATGCCCTTTAAATCTAATAGTGTTTGCTTTATATAACAGGGTGCTCTTGCATTGGGCATATATATTTATTTATGATATTATTAAACTGATTATTAAGTGGCCTTTTTCTGTTTCACATTTTTTTAAACTTAAAGTCTATTTTGTCTTGTATATGTATAGCAATACCTGTTCACTTTTGGTTTACACGTGCATGGAATATTTTTCTATCCATTCACTTTCAATTATATGAGTCTTTCTACAGATGAACTAAGTTTGTTGTTATTCAGGATAATGTTGGATCTTATTTCTTATCTATTCAGCCAATATATGCTCCAGTCCCTTTACTGTCTTTCTGGGTCATATATTTTACTAAAATGCCCAAATATAGTGACATAATTGTTATACCTATGAAGAACATTTTTATACACATGACAATATTGTATATAGTGACATAAATGCTTGGAATGTATCTTATTTTAACTCAGTTCCCACATTTTCCCTTCTCCTCTTTTCCTATCACCCCTTGTTCTTTTTAGATATATTTGGCAATAGGATTAGACATTTACATTTTTGTAAAGACATGCAGGTTAGCAGACTTGTCTTCAAGTTCAAAAATTCTTTCTACTACTTCACCTAGTCTATTGAACTGTATTTTTATTTGCTTTATTTAGTTCTTTATATTTAACATTCCTATTTGGTTTTTTTTATGATTCTCCAGAACTACTCATTTATATTATGAATTATCTTCCTAATTTTATTGAATTTTTTATCTGTTTTATATCTCATTGAGTTTCTTTAGAAATATCAGTTTGAATTCTTTTTCAGACATTACATCACTTTGCTTTTCTCTCAATTCTATTGCTAGAAAGTTATTGTGTTCCTTTGGAGGTATCACATTACCTTTTATCCCTCCATACTTCTTTATATTCCTATGTTAATATTTACACTTATGGTGGATCTGTTGTCTCTATCAATTTTTGTAATAAAAGGTTTTCTTTTGAATATGTGACTTAGGGTATCAGTGTGGTAGGCTATGTTGACTTTTGTTACAGTTAGGCACTGTAGGATAGTCTACATTTTGCTTCTTTAGCTTTAATCAATGGCTCTGTACACTCTATATATAGCATCTGGAGACGTGGGCTGGTCAGTGCTTGAGAGCCACATGTGGATGGCTATGAGGGGATTTAGTCTCAAAATGGCACTGTGCAGCCACAACATTTTCCCATCCTGGGGAAACTCACCCAGGTTCAAACAAGTCTAGACTGAGGCAAACGGGGTAGACAATTTAAGTCACTTCATTTTCATCTTTACTGGACCACCCTGAATCATCTTGTTCCATACCTTCTTTGTTTCATCTGCACTGCCCTCCAGTGTTCTCCCTGGATATGTCAGCTGATTGTGTCTCTTTGCCTTGGTGTCTCAGTGTCAGAGTTAGAAAATTCTAAATATACAGTTGGTTTCCCATATCTGCATGTTTCTCATCTGTGGAATCAGTCAACTACATATCAAAGATATTTGTGAAAATTTTGTATTTGTATTACACATTACTTCCTTGTCTGAATTACATAGTTCATTAACTCTTTTTAAATCTTATTTTCCAAAGGTAAGGTATACTACATTCCCTGAATTGTATCCATATGAGAATGTCATATTTCTTCATAATTGAATGAGTATATGGTTGTGCATTCGATTATTAGGTCACACTTTTTACTCAGGAGTTTATAGTCACTGCTCCTATGCACATGTGATGTTTTGTATTGCTTGAAACTAGCTAGAAGTTTCTCACTTTAGAACTGATTTCTGCATAAATAGCCAAATAAATTTTTTGCCTTTCATGAATGATAACAATAAGAAACATCTTATTATTAAAACATCTACACAATTTTTTCTTGAAAACTAGTGTCCTTTTCAAAGTACAAAAGCATTTCTAAAAATGCTTTTATTTATATTTTTGAAAACTATTTTAGTCTACCTCTGTTTTTCAGTCATAAATGATCACTATTTTGGTTATATTAGCCTTTACTGTCTATTATTATTTAATTGATTATATCATTTTTCCCACAATTTCTTTATAGTTTGTTCCCTTTGTGATTGTCTTTTTCTGTTCTGTAGACTGTTTCTTCTAAATAATTTACTTGGTTATGCCATGTTGTGATTTTGGTAGTTTGTTTGCCTAATTTGTTTTAATATCATTGGCAATTTCTTTTTATAGACTTCTTTTTTTATGAAGAACACTTTTTTGTATATGTGTCAATAGTATATACAATGACATACTTATAAAGGCTTCGACTGTACCTTGTTTTAACTCAGTTCCAACATTTCCCCTTCCCCTCCCTTCCTCCCATCCCCTGTTCTTGTTAGATATATTTGACAATAGGATAAACATTAACATTTTTATAAAAGCATACAGTATAAGTTATTCTAATCTGCCCCCCTTTCTCTTCCTTATACTGGTCTTTCTGTTGTTTACTAAATAGCTTTTTTTTCTTTAGTGATCATTGATCTCTCTCTCTCTCTCTCCATATATATATATATACACACACACACACACACACACACACATATATATGTATATGTATATATATAATGAGCTTCATTATATGTTCATATATGAACATAGAAAAGTTAAGTCTGATTCCTTACATTAACTTTTCCTTTTTCATTCCCCTTTCCTCCATTTCCTTCCCTGTTGACTATTCCTTTGTTCCTCTGTTGATTTCATTATATTGGGTTAACTTCCACATATCAGCAAAAACATTTCAATGTTTGATTTTTTTTTGAGACTGAGTTATTTCACTTAGCATGATATCCTCCAGTTTCATCTATTTGCCACCAAATACATAATATCATTCTTCCTTATGGCTGACTAATACTCCATTGTGTGCATATGCCACAATTTCTTTATCCATTCATCCATCGAAGGGCTCCTTGGTTGGTTCCATAGATTGTGGATTTCCAGTTTTCCCAACACCATTTGTTAAAGAATCTGTCTTCTCCAACTAATGTTTTTGGCTCCTTTAACAAGTATGAGGTAGCTGTAATTATGTGGGTTTTTCTCTGTTTCTTTAAAATGTTCCCTAGGCCAAAACATTTCTAATTCAGTTCTGTGTTTTCTTCCAAATAGAATCCTTGTGGCATTACTTATATATTGTTGTGAAGTAAATCACCCCCAAAGTTAGCAATTAAGAGTGACTTATTACCTCACATTTTCCATGGGTCTGAATCTGGGAATGTCTTAACTGAGTGATTTTGGCTGGGGTCTTTTGCAGTTAAACTGTCAACCAAGATAGCCATCATCTTACAGCTCCATAAGACTGAAAGATGGACTTCCAAGCTTATTAAAATGGCTGTTGACAGACAGTTCTACATATTGTTTGGATGATTTCCTTTATCTTTTCATATTCGACTGACTTTTAAATAAAATAGTCAAAATTTAGTTTTTCCAAGTATACCTCTCCTATATAGGTTTACGTACAGGAATCTGAACATCCTT
This sequence comes from Aplodontia rufa, assembly GCA_004027875.1. Classification (NCBI taxonomy): domain Eukaryota; kingdom Metazoa; phylum Chordata; class Mammalia; order Rodentia; family Aplodontiidae; genus Aplodontia; species Aplodontia rufa. Next base: position 30,573 of record PVKS010011849.1, on the reverse strand, counting down.
CCATATCAGTACTATTAGATACTGAAGATTACGCATATTCATTTTAGAGATACTGCATAATAAATTTAATGATTCAATAATAAATTTAATAATTCCCTTATTTATGGGCATTTAGCTCCATTTCTTTCCATTTAAGTAATATTTAAAGGAACATCTCTGTATTGTATTTGTGTATAACTGTAGAATGATGCAATCATAGAAATAGTAACACTAGATCAAATGTTTCTCACTATTCTGAGGCTTGAAATTATGGTTATTTCCCCCCACAGATGGGGGGAAATTGTAATTGTAATTGTAATTTCTCTGTATATTAATTGAAAATCAAGATGTCTTTTAAAATTTTGTATTAGCTGATAAGAATAATATGTCACACACTGATCTTGTGTGGAAATGTGCTGCATAATTGATGGACAGAAGGGGAAACCAACATGTTAGAATGGATTGAGAAAGTGGATAATAGAGACGATAGCAGAATAAGAGACACATCATATAGGGTTTTATAGGATATTTTAAGGACTTTTGAAAAGTCTTATCAAAAAATCTAAAGAATAATTTACATGCACTTTTTCCACTTTATTTGCAATGTGGCCTCTCATTTTCCTCATTTCCTCATCTCCTCATTTTCCTCATCCTCATTTTTCTGTTTGTGCCACTAGCAAAAAAAATCTTCAGTTGCTTCAGTACCAAAGCAGTGACTTTTTATTTCTTTCCCGACCATGCCTGACACTGTTGTTGACTGAATATAATTTAGTTTAAATAAAAATATCTTTCATAAATGAAAAGTGTGTATTATTTTATTTTTAATCTTACTAATCCCCTTCATTAATTACAAAAGTGTTTATCATTTATTTTTTCTGTATGAATTCTTCTTTTACTTTGTCTGTTATTTCCTTTCACCTTTCTTTGCCCAAATCTTTATTTCTTCTTACTTTGTAACCTAATGTTTCATTCTTGGTTCTTTTGTTGAGTGACTTGAAATTCATTCCCCTCTCCATTTTCCCTCCATAGAAAATTCCATTTCAGATTAACTTTTTTCCTTGTTCCATTCTTATTTGAAAATAAATATTCAGGGCCCAATATATACGTTTAATTAATTTGTTCAGTTTTCAATTGATGTATTATTATGTCATTCCAAAACATATTCTTCAGATGCCAGTCAAATAACATCCATTAAGAAGAATTTGTGATATAATCTAAGAAAAATTTTCTTGCAGGTGGTTTAGAATCTTTGAAAAATCTTCAGCAACTAATTGTGAACCACAACCAGTTAATTAGTACAAAAGGGCTGTGTGAAACCCCTACCATTATGTACCTGGATTGCTCGTATAATCATCTTACTAATGTTGAGGGCATTGAAAATTGTGGATTGCTTCAAATATTGAAGTTACAGGGAAATTATCTAACTGAGGTAATTGCTTTGAACTAATAAATTTCTGTGATTAATGCAACAGTAGTCTTTTGATAGAAAAAAATGTCAATCATATATTTTAAAAGCAATTTTGAATATTTTTTCACTAATCTACTGTATTTAAATTCTACTCTACTTTGAACTCTTTCATACTTTTCTCTAAGAAATACTCATTATATTTTATAATACAATTCATTAATTTATCATGACAAAACAATAAATCATAGCTTTTTAATTTTATTTACATTTATAAGTAGGGCTAAATTTTTGTATTATGAAATTCTAATTAAATTTTTTCATGAAATACTTTTTATAATGAGTATTCAAATTATAAAATTAAGTAGCAGAAATTTTATTTATACTAGAAGACTCATAATTTGTTTTGATTTATGATTTAAAATTTACTTGAATCTATCTACTGTAAGATTTACATTTTACATTTTTAAATTTTGTTAACTGACAAAATATTTTCCTTAGTATAAACTAGTGAATTTTTTTTAAATATAGCTTCCATCCTTGGAGAATCATGTTCTACTAAGAGAATTATACTTGGATGATAACAGCATTTCAACTGTTGAAGGATTTTCTTCATATTGGCTGCCTTTAGTACAAAAACTTACTATCTCTCAAAACAGGTAAAAACATACCTTACTTAAGCAGTAAGTGCAGATAATGATTGTTTCAGATAAATGTGTGATGTGCATAAGTAACTCAGACAGTTTAGTGTCTCCAGCAATTCAATGGAAGTGCATCAAAATGAGTTAGTACATAAATTATAAAGATAATTTTATAGAATTGTAAAAAGTGATGGATTGCTGTGGCTAAAATTTTGTATAATTTTAATTTCAATTTATTCTCCTCAGTTTTATTTTTGTTTCCTCAAAGGCACACTTGTAGAAATCTCAGGGCAGGTTTGTTTATATTTGTAAAGAATATGGTGCTTAGAAAATAAAGGAGGTGGTTAATTTAATTCAGAAGAATTTCTCATTCTCTCAAATGGTATCTATTAAGCCCTGGAAGAATGATTTTTAATCTGTGCTCAACTTGGATGTCTTTTTGTAACTCTTAAGATGAATTTAAATTTGATTTCCCAAAGGATATAAAATAACACTTACAAAATTCCTCAAAGTTAAATTGAAATGAGGACCTGCCTCAGAAGATCCATTTGAGACTACCAAACATCTGGATCCTTGCTGAGAATACTGTCTAAAACCAAAGCAGGAGCACAATGTGTGTACTTCTCCCTCTGCTTACTATTGCATCAAGGTCTGTTAACTCTAACATGATTAATTTGTTCATCAAAGGAACCTGGAGTGGGGTAAAGCAACCACCTTTAACAGAAAATACCACTTTGGGTTATATAATACTTGAAAACAAGTGAATAAGAACAGCTTAATTTATATATTTATCTTTTTTTTCAAAAGAGTAAAACTGTCTCTTAACCTCAGCCACAGTTTTGTTCATCCTTTGAACATGTATGTGCTAAATGATTTAATTTCCATTTATTAAATTTTGACGATTGAAAACCTAATCTGTATTTTAAAATCCCCTCAAATTGTTTTAGACAGATACAAAATGTGAAAGTGGATTTAATTTTTAAAAGACACTGGTTTTAAAAACTAGTTCCAACAGATAACACAATGTATATATCTTTGCCTGTCCATACAGCCACTGAATCTTTACATGACCTTGTTTAGTTAAGAAACATAATTTCAGAATTAAATAGTCATCTAGTCAGCTTTGTTTTGGACTCAGGAACTGACATTTAAAGAGATTAGAAAAGATTTATTGCAGAACTTTTTAATATAAATAATGCCTTTCATTTCTTTGGATAATTTAAATTGTCATAGTATATTTTTGTATAAAAATTTAAATTAGAAGTGGGTAATAAACCTCCACTCTATCATTGTCTTATGAGTTATGCATATCCATCTCACATAAAAGGAGTTACTTAACTAAAATACTAATTTTTAAGAATTGATAATTATGATTTGGAATAAGTAATCCAAATGATCCTTCATTATAATTTCATTTGAGTAGTCTTATGACATTTGACTATTTAGGTGGGGTTTGCTCTTTTGGAGGATGTAGAAATGAGGGGCATATGTCCTTGCCCTCAAAGAACTGTTGGCGTTAAAAGAACTTAATATTTTAAGCTGATCTGTACAAAAATCTGAATTATTATATATTGTAGAGCATTTTGATATTTTTAATAATACTATCATATACATGAATATATTCTTTCTGAGTCTTTAAAAGCTCTTTACATATGTACCATTGTACCATTTCTGTGATGATAAACGAAAGGGCCTGAAGACAACAGGAAAGTGTGATTGGTGGAATGGAAATATAGGGTAATAACATTATTTCCTAATATCCTAGTATAAGCATCATCTTCAGACTTAGGATTTTATACAACAAAGTACCGTTAATTGTAGAAATATCCATCTTACATTATGCTTTCATATGTACAATGACTTTGTTCAGAACCATATTATGTTTGATAAAATTCAATGTCAGCAGTGCTGGGTTTGAATTTTGAATCAACAACTTATCAGTTAGTTGACACTGAGCAACTCAGCATCTAAACAATGTCTTTTCCCTCATGTGAAAGTGGTAATAATGCCTACCTTAATGGTTTTATGAGATTCTAATGAAAATCCAAATAGAAAATGTAAATAAATTCATTTTACAAACCTGAGAATTTTATAAAAGTACATATAAAAATGTATATGGGGTATATGTTAGTATATATATATATATATATATATACACACATGCATACATATATATGTATGTATATATATACACTCATATATGTATGACACATGTTCATATATATATCCATATGTAAGGATTTGAGATTGTTAATGTTTTTTAAATTATATTTATTTTTCTTTTAATTTTTGATAGATATTTTCATCACAAGGAAGAAATTACATATCCATATGCTTTCCCCTCTGAACAAATGGAATGCATATAAAGAATGATACTTAGTATATATTGTTTGAAATGCTTGTTTCATCCTGGCTTCTGTTTTAAATTTTCATTACAACATGTGACTGTTTTGAGTTTGACTCAATGGAGTTCTAACTAAGAAGAGTCTCTGGCTTCATAAACTTTTCTTCTTCCAATGAGACTCTAAATAGTAGCAGAAAGTGGAAACTATTACCCATTGGCTGTTCATTGTACAAATCTTTTGCTTTTTGTCGTCTTTGAAAGTTATATCTTTTTAATGCCCAAGGCTAATGTGACAAGGTCAAATGGTATTAGGTTTTCACTAATGTCCTTTGTCTTTCTGGTTTGAATTTTCTTGGAAAAAAAATATACACAGAATGTCAGTAAAGGAAAAGTTCTAGAGGTTTGAAAATAAGGATTCTATGATTAGGTTTCTGCCATCCTAATGAATAGTCATAAAGGTGAATGAATAGCCACTTTGCTTGACTAAAATTTCAAAGACAATAAAGAACATGATTTTTAAAGTATGCTTATCTTACAAGATAAATTTTTGGTGTTTTTCTTCATTGATTTTTGTAAAGAAGAGTTTTAGTGATTTTTCTAAAATTCTAAAATTATTTTTGTTTATTATTTTAATGTATCATGTATGTGTCACCATATAACATATTTTAAGAAGGATGGGATATTCTGAAGAAAGAGAAAAATTATATTCTGCTGGACTTAATATGTCATTACCTATTAATTTTTCAAAATTCTATTAGGAGAAAGGCAAAGATTTAGTATTAGAAATTTCTCAAAGTATTTATTGTTAATAAATGCTTTGTTATTTTCACTTGAATAATTAAATATTTATTTACAATAAAGATTCAGAAAGTGCTTAGCAGGAAAAATAATAAAATGACTACTTAAATTCAATAATTATGTATCCACATTTAATTTCTTCCCTCCCTCCATGCCTCTTCTGTCCCTTTTCCTCTCCTGTCCCTTTTTCTTTCTTTCTCTTTGTTTTGCTTCCTTTGTTCCAAATTCATGTGACATTTTAGTCAATTGTGCTGTTATGAAGTGTACAAATAATGAAGTGTTTGTATAAATGTAATGATCAGTATTTTCTCACATTTTATTTTATTATTTTGGATTCCCCCCACCAAGAAACTGTTTTTAAGAAGTGGTATAATATAAATATAATATGAACAGCAATATTGTATTTAGGGTTGACAACATTTAGATTTTCTTGCCTCATTATTTAGTCTGTTTTTTTCCACAGTAGTATCTTCTTTCTCTCTGCTAATGCAGAACAGGGTAGTATAAGAGTGGAGTCAAGGTTAGTACGTGGGTTAAGTCTTATGCTAGACCAAGGAGGCTTCTAGACCACAGGAGGCCCTCATCACAGTGTTACTCTTTGGCTTTTGACCTGAGAATAATAGTTACTGCTATTGTTTTTTAACAATGTTAGGGAGTTCAAAGACATAAAGAGATAAAGAAGATGAGATAACTGGAGAGACAGTAAGAAAGAAAAGGAAAGAAAGTTAGTGAGTACCTTTTATTATTGTATCAGAGACACTCCTTTAGCTAAATCATAAATTGAATAGTTATAGAATTCCAACTTTTATAAAAGGATTTATTTAGAAGACATAATTTTTGTAAGTGTCTTATGCAGAGTGTTTTTTTGTTTCATTTAAAGATTCAGATAATTGGGCTTAATTTTAATTTCCAAATAGCCACAGTGAAATAATGTTATGTTACAAAATAAGCATAGACTGATCTTAGTTGGAAATGCAAATCAAAGTGAAGTTATTTTTCCCTTCATGGCTTTTTTCCTATAATGCATGTATTTTTCAATATCATTTATGTTTCTTGCTTGATATGACTTCTTAATGACATTTATAACTTAGAAAATTGTAAAAAACTTAAAAGCAAGGGGAAAGTTTATTATTATTACTATTTTAGTATGCATAATTAATAACAATGTTTATTGTATTATATCAATATATTTCTTGCAAATTCAAATTCATTCTATTCCTTTAAAACATAACATTATGCTCCTTGGACTTATCATATATGTATTAAGCATAGAATTAAACCCAGTATAGCTTTGGGTACTTACTGTATTTATAGTACTTTTAATCTAGTAAACAAAGGAATGTTTTTCAATTTAAAAGTCTAGTATCTCTAGTATGTTATCATATTGAAAGACGATTTTTTTTTATGTTTGTACATTAGAAGCTTAGGTTACATGTTTAAGCCTAGGTATAAAAAATAGATAATGTAACATCTGTGTAACTTTGACTTTATTCAAAGGCAAAACAAAATAATAACAAAACCCACTTATTTAAAATTGAATAGTAAATGCACATCAAAGTCCATGATATTTGTGATTGAAATAGGCAATTCCATGGTACTTTCTCTGTAAAATGAATTAAAATCTTCCTTTTGAGAAATTCTCCATGGTAATTTCTCTTTAAAAATGAATAGAAATTTTCCATAATAGGATTAGACTCCTATAATTACTACATTTTTTCAATAAATAATGTTAGTTAATGCTATTATTGTATTTTACAATTAAAATTATATATTGTGTATAATTTATATAATTATTTAATTGTGTTACATCAGTAATATCAAGAATATGACCATTTAAAATTTTTAATGAATTTTATGTTTTGTTCTCAGTTTGACCAAAATTGTACCACTTTTTCATTTTGTTTCTTTGGAAAATCTAGATGTCAGCAACAATTGTCTGTCTGGTAAGTTCTCAGTAATATTTAATTTTTTATAACAATAGGCTTTTGAGTTTCAGTTCCAAAAGCGTTGTAATGAGTTATGTTAAGTACATGTGCTAATGGTATATGAGTAACAAACCTGCACAATAAAACATGTTGAAATAATTTAATCAAGATTTTATTTCCATTTTTAAAAATAATATTATTTCCATGTCTTTTTGGTAGGCCTAGGTAAGCATCACCATTGCATTTTAATTTAAAATCATATATGTTTTACCTATGAAATAGACTAATACAGATGATTTTTAAAAACTAATTTGTTAATTCCTTCTACATATAGATAGCTCTCAAAAGTTTATTAAAGATTTATGAATTGAGTTAACTCATCCTTTTCAATTTTTTTTCCAGTACTGTTCCCACTCAGTCACCTCCTCAAGGCAACCACAGTTTATTTCTCACCATGTTAATTTTGTCTTTATATTAGTGAAATCAAACAGTGTATTCATTCTTACTTCCAACTTTCTTTGCTCAGTATTCATTTTATATTTCCACCATATTATTTATTCAATACTTTGTTCCTTTTTCTGATATTTTATCCATTGTTTAAATATATCATAATTTATTATCCTGTTTATTGATAATCTGATTGTATAATATGGTTTGAGGATGTGTTGAATATAGATTCATATGGAAACTTTTTTACAACTTTTTTTGCAGACTTGTTTTCAGTCAGTGGTCTTGGGTAAATGTGTAACAGTGTGATTGCTTGTTAACAGAGTGGGAGTCATTTTAATTTTAAAAGGAACAGTCAAACTATTTTTCCAAGGTAGTTCTAACATTTTACACTCCAACTAGGCATATGTGTAAGTTTTAATTACTCCTTTCCAGAGTGTTTAGTATTTCATTGTGTTATTACTTTGTGGTTTTAGTTTGCATTTCATTAATGAATAAAGATTTTGAATGTTGAATTTTGTAACAAATGTTTATGAGTGACTTCTTTGTCTTTTGTTATGTATGTTCAAGGGTCTTACTATTTTAAAAATTTGGTTATTTACATTTTTCTTATTGATTTTATAGAAATTCTTTATCTATTTTAGATGAAATTGTTGGATATAAGCCTTGCAACATTTTCTCCAAGATCATTTTATATACTGATTTTATTTACCTGAGCAGAGATTTTTAATTTTGATATTTCATTTCTATACTGAGTTTTATATTCATTTTTGTATGTCCTTTGTAATAAATATTTTTCTACCTCCAGATTAAAAACAATATCTCTTTTCTTTTAAGAAAGAGAGAGCAAAAGAGAGAGTACAAGTAAATTTTATTTTTTCATCAGTTTTTTTGTTTTTCTGACATTTAGTTGTGTATGTAGTTATGGGGTTTGAACCCAAGTCTTCACACATGCCAGGCAAGCATTCCACTGCTGAGCCACCTCTCCAACATAATAAAAAGATATTTACTTATCCTTTCTTCTAGAAGATTTACACTTTTAGTTTTTACCACTAAGTTTATAATCTATCTTAAATTACAATTTATGTTTGTGGTGAACTAGGGATTGAGTTTGTCCTGTTTTTATCCTGTAATTACTTTAGTGTCTGTCAAAATTTACTCAATATCCGGTTTATTTTGGGGTATGTTTCTACTGACTTCTTTTATATTAATAATAGTTTATGTTTTCCAACTTCTTTGTATTTCTAGTAAATTGCAACTGTTGTTTGAACTTTGCAGATAATACAGTTTGGTGGATCTGGATATTGTTTTTCTTTAAACGATGTTAAATTTTATTCTGACCAGCAGTTAAATTAGTGGCAAATACAAACCCAGAGACTCAAAGGTCAAATGTTTTCCCTCATTTGTGTAGGCTAGAGGAAAACCCAGGCTTGGGTGAAAGGTTGTCAAGCTCATATGTTAGACCCAGCAAAGGCATAGCAACACATAATCTAGGGGAACCATAGATATGTAGGGAGAGAGAGGAGAGGAGGTAGGGAACGGAGAGGGAGGGAGTATAGGAAGGGATCAAGGGAGGCAATCAACAGTGTAGCATACTCTTCCCCCCACCAAGAATCCAAATAATACTTATGCAATCATTTAATTTTGGAAAATTGACATTCTAAATATGTATATTGATTGTAGGGGCAAAATATAGAAGAACCAAGAGACTGGGGTGCGGGCAGTGTGGGGGTAACTCTAGTATAGGAGTAAATGCATATCATATTGTTACTTTATATACATTTATCATTGTTCCATAATTCAACTCTTTAATAAAAAATTAAAATTAAAAAATTAGTAGCAGAAAATTTCTTTTCTGCCCAACTAAAGTTTCATCATGTAACAGGTTATTTAGTTTTCAGTGCTTAATATATGCAGCCTCCTCTAGGATCTGGCCTTTGTACCTAACTGCCAGTACTTTCTAAATTGTAGCTGATCTCTAAGATGCTCAATTGATCATAGGCTGGCTGGGTTGTATTTGCTGCATGAACTTTAGTATCAGCTTTTAGCTCTTACTCCTTTAGCAGATGATCTCTTCTAGAGTTTGCATAATATTTCTTGTCCACCTTATGTAGCAGATAGCACTTTTCCAAGGACACGTGTGGAATCATCATACAGACATCCCCAACATACACATATTCAGCTTCCCAGCACTCTTCCCCTTAAATTCGAGCCTCAGTTGTAATGCGTGCCTCTTGAAAACAGAAAAACAGTCTCTTTTCTTGGTATTCACATTCCTACTTGGAAGCAGCAATATTTCTCCTCACAGCATTTTTCTCTGAGTCCAACTTAAAACAGATGCTTCATTGATACAGAGAGATACAGAGATAGAGGTTGGGGGAGAGAGAGAGAGAGATTTCCCAGTGTTATGGTTATTCTTTGTTGGAAAGCAATTTAGTATGCATTATTGTACCCTAAATTTACTAGATTTAATTTTTAAAAAGTACTATTTTACATTCATTTTTTTCCAGTACTGGGAATTAAACCCAGGGCCTCATGCATGCTAGACACTCTACCACTGAGCTACATACACTCTACCACTGAGCTACATCTTCAGATCTTTTTTTTTTCTTTCTTTTTTTTAATAAAGAGAGAGGGACAGTGAGAAACAAAAGAGAAACAAATTTAGTTTTTCATATGACTTTTTTTGCTTCAACACTTCGTTGCTGTGTACGTGGTATTGGGATTTGAACTCTGGTCCTCGCACATGCCAGGCAAGTGCCATAACCACTGAGCCATAGTTCCAGCCACAGATCTTTTTAAATTTTATTTTTCTGTCAGGGTTTCCCTGAGTTGCCCAAGCTTGCCTCAAAATTGCAATCTTCCTAAGTCAGCATCCTAAACTGGGATTATAGGCATGCATTACCATGTTTATTTTTACTTTTAAAAACATAATACATACATGTAAATCTACTGATATATCTGTTCAGTTTTACCACTTATCCTATTACTTTAGATTTAACTTCTTCAGATTTTGTGCTTACGGTCTTGCACAAAATGTTCTACTCACTTTACACACATAATCTCATTTACTATATCCTATCAGATAGTTATGGACCTGTATTTTAAAGTAGACATACTTAAATTCACATAGCTTCTAAATGATATAGTACATATAATACAGAAGTCTGTGTTCTTAATGTAGTCTCCTTTAGAAAGTATAGAGTATTATGCATAAGATATAAAAATAATTCTTTTCTCTGATGGCTAACCAATACATAATATGGTCATTTTGACTTTTCTTTATCTTTGATACCTTTCATAATGATTTTGCTTGTTTTTTATAGATCTTACAAGTGCCATTAAATGGTTTGAGTCATGCTGTTCCCTCCGTGAATTGTCTCTCACTGGAAACCCACTTCTTCAAGAAATAAACTGGAGGTAATGAACCATTTTTGCAGCCCTTGAACATGCTTTTTCATAACAACACAGTTTAATAGAAATTGTCCTGCAAGTAGGAATTGTTTGTGGGAATTAATTTTAAAAATAATTTTAAAGTTAGTTGTAAAAAGCTTAGTATAGTTAGTTCTAAAAATATATTTGGGTTGAAATAATTTTCTTGAATATATATGAACTAATGAAAATTTGAAAATATAATTGTGGTCCAAACTATTGACTCTGACAAGTCTAGTATGATATTACTGTCTTGGGTTTTGCATTTATACAAAAGACATTTGTTGATAATTACTTTTTGTAAGTCATCTAAATCAGTTAGTTTGCTACTTAAATTATATCCTATTTGGTAGTAATTTGTTTTGTTTTGTTTTTTTGTATATTGTGCATTTTTAAAAATGTTAGATTGACATATATGTTAGTTAGGTTTTCATCACTGTGAGCAAAATACCTGGTGAGAACTACTTAGAAGAGGAAAAGTTTATTGTGGTCATGGTTTCAGAGGTTTAGTCCAAGGTGGTCCAGCTTCATTGCCCTGGGCTCAAATTGAGGAAGAATATCACAATGGAAAGCCTTGGTGGAGGAGCAGGGCTCTACTCATGGTGGCCAGGAAACAGAAGGACTGAGGAAAGAGGCCTCAGGAAAGATGAAGCCTTCTATATAGCATGTCCCCATTGACCCACATCCTTCAACCATGCCCTGCCTGCCTATAGTTCCCACTCAATTCATTCAAATTAGAATAGGCTGATTAAGTTACAGCTCTAACAATCCAATCATTTCACCTCCAACCTGCATGGACATAGTAGCTTTAGGGGTACACCTCAAATCTGAACAATCTGTAATAATTTCATATATTTATAATGGTAAAATATTGTGTTGCAATTCATTTATACATGGAGTAATGATCAAATCAAGATGATTGCATATTCATCACTTTAAACTTCTTGAAAGGGAAAGTTAATTTCTGTTAAAAGTGTGTATTATAAGGATGTATGCATTCATGCCTCTCTTTGCAGTAATAGAGTGCCTAGACGTAAATTAAGAAGAACATTCTGTAATTTTAAAAATAAATTTTATTCTTAGTAAAAGAAATTTTCTAACTCAAAATTAAGGGTGTTTATGCGTATTTTTTAAATCATTATAGTCAAGCTACTGAGCATTTTTAGTACCTTGAAAAGTTACACAGCATCCTTTACAGTCAATTCCTACCTCATTACTGTGAAAATGTGTCTGTCATTAGGTTAACGTCTGAGTTTGGTTCTTTAATTGTCATTTTTGTTTTATAATTGTGCATATTTAGAAACCTTATGATTTGCTCAGTTGTATGAATAAATGGCAGGGATCAGATAGGAATTTTAAATCCTCAAATTAAAGTAGTGTATTCTACTATTTCATTTGATGTATTATTGCCATGTGCTGCCATATTGTAAACGGCCTTGTATTAGGATAAAGAAGTTATCATCTATACTTTGTTCATGGAGAGGGACTGTGTAGTGTGATGAATACATGGCCCTGGGAGTTAACTACTCAGGTGCATTCTATTTCTACCTCTGTACTAACTGATCTTAACTAGTAGTTAGTGATGTGAGAACGGGAAAGAGACCACAGAGAATGCACCACTCTTCCCTCAAAAGCTTTCACTTCACTCACTTCCATTATCTGTATCTCCTCATAGCTACAAACTAACCATAAGAAAAGCCAAAATAACCATAAGAGATGTCCCACAATGTCAGGGACAAGAATATCAGAGAACATTTAGTCTCTGTGTGGATTAAATATGTTATCACGTGAAAACATTGTATAGCAGTGTTTCTTTTGTGGTACATGTCATTACTGCTTTTAATAAACTACGGAGGAATTTTGAATAGTTATTTGAAAAGTAGTTATTTGAAAAATAAAATGGTATTTTGGGGAGGTATTTTTCCACAACAAAAGTAATGATAAGGAAACAAGTGATAAAATTAAATTTATCAGTAAGTCCAAGTATTCTAAAGAGCTAAAATTAATGAAAGTGGCCCCAAATTGTACAAATTATTATACAAATAATTATTGTACAAAGTCTTCTAATTTGGAGCTAGATGGGGATATATAGAGAGACATACATAAACACCATACACACATACATATATATTCTTTCATTTTATTTATTTGGTTAAAATGACATAATTGTGCTACAGAGATTAACTACTATACCATAGCTATGATATATTCAAACACATAGTTTTTTTAAATGTCAAAATATCTAAAAGATGATTTTTCAAAACAAAATCTAAATTATAATGTTTGCACTGGATGGCATTGCTAAATAAACATTGCTTATTTTACTAAACCTTGGATTGGACACTCATATTATGTGGTTTATCTTCTCTTGATATTAATAGCTGGACTCCCTCTTCTTATTTTGGACCTGTTTTCTCTTAAGATATTTTAGAGTTTCTTCCCTTGAGACTATTTGTAGTCTTTACATTTACATATGGTGCTTGATCAGAATTAATCTTTTCATTAATATTAAAGTTAAACATACAAATAGGCTACTTCTACACTTTCTATTTTCATAATATAAGAAAAGTTATTTTCAACTTGGTATATTTATTGTGTTTTCTCATGCATGCTAACTATATGCTATCTTTTCTGCACCTGGGGCTCCCTTTTGCTTTTAAGCATTTTACTTCTGAAAGAGAAGGCAGCAAGAATTTAAAATTCTGAAAGAGTTTCTCTGTGTAGTTTGGATTCTGTAGTTATAAAAATGAGAGATTATACTTTTAATTCTGAATATATTCCTAGGATTATCTAAGATTCTTCTTATTTTCTATCCGAGAAAATTGGTCATTCCCTCAGGGCAGGTCATTCCTTTAGGGCAATTTGCAGTGTTTTGGTCATTCAGGTATAATTTTAGGAGGCAATTAAGTTTATCAGCTAAATTGAATAATGAGAACATACTCTTACCCACACATTCTCTCTGCTAGCTAAGATCTTTTAATTTACTGAATAGCTTCCAGGATATCCTTAGGACACAAAATTCCTAGCCTTTAAGTGTCTAGATGCCTTTTTTTTAAATTTGTTGAATATGGACTTACAATTAAGGGGGAATCATTATCAAACAATCAAAAACAAATGTATATTCACAGAGTAAGCCAAGGCTGATGCTATTTCGTGTTTTCCCCCCTTGGGTTCTCCATGGTTCCATGTTTCACCCATTTAAACCCCTGAGTTAAATGGATTTCTCGCTGAGGTTGGAGGTTTCCCTCTGAGTTGATTCACCCATACTTCCCTCCCTCTAGTCTCCTTGATATCCTTCCAAATCCCTCCCCCTTCCCTGTCCCCCTCCCTCTGTCTCCAGGCATCCTAGGCAAGTTTCCCTATTTGTGTAAAAATTCACACTTGTTGAGGTTATTATTAGCTTAGCCATCTGTCATACTGTTTCTGGTTGTATTCTAGGTTCCGCAAATGAGAGAAAACATTCAGCCCTTGAGTCTCTGATACTGGGATATTTCATTTATCATAATTTTTTCCATCTCCATCCATTTGGCTGCAAAAGCCATAAAATCATTTTCTCTAATAGCCGAGAAGAATTCCATTGTATATATATGAACCAAAGTTTTTTAATCCACTCGTCAAGTGAGGGGCATCTGGGTTGGTACCATAATCTAGCTATTGTAAACTGAGCTGCTATAAACATTGATGAAGCCATTTCTCTATAATATGATGATTCTAGCTCTTTTGGGAAAATACCCAGGAGTGGGATAGCTAGGTCATAAGGTGGTTCCAGTCCTAATTTGTTGAGGAGTCTCCACACTGCTTTCCAGAATGGCTGAACCAATTTGCAGTCCCACCAGCAATGTGACAGTGTTCCTCTTTTCCCACAGCCCCTCCATCATCTGTCATTGTTCATATTCTTCATTTTTGCCACTCTTACCGGAGTGACATGGAATCTCAGTGAAGTTTTGATTTGTGTTTCTGTTATTGCTAATTAGGCTAGATGCCTTTTCTTGTTCCTGGCTTCCTTTTTGCTTTTTTATCTTAGTAGGTTAGCATAGATCCCTTACTTCATTTTCTGGAGAATGGACATTGGTCACTAAATTAGTTCATTTTCTGTCACTGATAACACAATGTTAAAAGACTGGATAATTTTTAAAGAAAACGGTGTTTATTTTGGATACCAATTCTGGGTCAAGCACAAGGACCTACCAACATCTGCTGATGGCTTTCTTTTGTTTTTTATTGAGAGATTTATTATAGAAAAACCATACAAGTTTTTAACAAAATAATATAAAATGTGTATATATTCTGGATAATAGAATTACCCCTAGGAGTGCCCCCCAATTACCCACCCTTAACCCTCCCTTCCCCTTTCCACAATATCTCTAAAAAGTATTATGTTGTATAACATTACACCTTATCTGGATTTAACACATGATACTAGATGACCTTTCTCAATGGCCAGGGTCTAGTTCCAGCCTCCAATGATGAGTGGAGACATTCGACCCTTGGTTCTCTGGATTAAGTTGATTTTACTCAGCATAATTTCTTCCATAGCCATCCATTTCTTACCAGCAGAATGACACACGGCATCACATTGTGAGAGACAAGGAGTGAGTGAGTGTGTGTGTGTGTGTGTGTGTGTGTGTTTTCTGGTCTCTCACTTTTCTAAAAGTTACTGGTATTCAGTCACAAGGACTCTAAGTAGTGTGGTGAGATTAAGTATCCCTGTTTTAATATATTACAATAGGAGTTAAACATCTACATGAGTTTCAGAGGGAATAAGTCATATTTAAATCATAACAGTTTGAGACATTTGAATACAAATTTTAGGACAATTTTCCTAATCTTTTGCTAAATACAATAACAGAGGAAGAATAATTGATTGCAAAGTTGCTATTCGGAACTTGGAATCAGGCTGTAAGATAAAGAAGTATACACGTCCTTATGGTGAAAAAGACATGTATATGTTAACACAGAAAATTTTACAGCTTGTCTACAGTACTGAATTGTGCAAAATATACTTATTTCATCCATTTCCATTGTGAGTGTTAACATTGCACTAGTATGTGTCCAGTTGGGAAGTTTTGTTCATATCCATTAAATTTAAAAAGGAAATAATCTAAGACTCTTCATTATCTGAAAAAATATATTCTTCGTGGAAGTAAATTTGTCTATGATTTTTGCTAGTTGTTGCACAGTACCAACATAGTGCTTGTATGTAATAGATTTGTAACAGTGTTTTTAAGGAATAAATTGTAGTACTTAGATTAGAATGGATAATGGCTTGAAAAAATTCATGTTTCAGCTGCATTAATTTTTCAGCTTTATTAAATTTTACTTTCGTGATTAAAATGTAATCTGCATAAATTAACAATTAGTGTCATTACCGATTCCTAATAATTATCAATATCTGGAGTTCTAAAACTAGAGTCCTGAGACTCTGTGGTACCGTACAGTGTCTAATAAATTCAACAAATTTCCTGAGAGGGCAAAAACAAAATCAAACTCCAGGACAAATTACTTTATGAAAATCAGCTATTAGTTAACTTCAAATTATAATAGATTCAAAATTTTAAATACTTAAATATTTTCTGCATTAAAAAAGGCCCCTCCATGTCCTTCTAGACTGGCAAGTTAAATGGATAACTCCCTCATCTGGCATAGAAGCAGTCAAGGTCTCCATATAGCTGTAGTAGCTCAAGTTCTGGGGCTGTGCTGCTCTTACATGGGGGTTTCTAGTACTAATCTCAGAGTGCTAAGTACTCATTGCTGTAAAACAGGTCTTAGATTTAAGCTTCCTATATGAGTATAATTATGTCTAAAAGGCATTTGTTAGCGGGTGATATAACTTAAAATGAAAATATATCATGGGTTGTTTTTAGAGAGTTATATTTATTTTCACTAGAAGCTATACAGGCCAAGGCTATGATGGCAAATAAAAAGATAGTTGTGCCTATTATTGAAAACAAAATTTTAAGGGTTTCGGGTTTTCCATTATATGTCAGGCAAATAGCACGAATTCTCTTGCTGATCTGGTGTCAGCTTTATCCAAACAACTGACACATTACCAATGCCAACAACTTGAAACAAGCCTAATACCTCAAATGATTTTTGGATTTTAAAAACTATTTTGTTTGCGTGAAACACAAACGTTATTTTATTGAATAAAATATGCTCATGGTAAAATATATTGAGGTAAATCTATTATACATTTATAAATAAAATATTTATTCTTTTTCATGTATGCACTTTATAGTATTAAAGAAAATATTTAATGAAGGATAATCAATAATGAAAGAAAATTAATTGTATTTATATTACAGATGTGTACAACTATTTGACTATTATAATTCCTATGTTGAAAATGAACTTTTTTGGACTAAAATTCAACTTGAAAATTTTAGCTGTCAAATTTTACTTAGATCAGTTGGTCTAATACACCTTTCATTATTTTCAAGAGATGCATTTATCTAAAGGAATAAAATCTAGAAATATATAAAATATGGATTTGTTAATAAAAGGACCAACTCAGACTTAAAGCAGTGTGTTTCAATGAACTTTATGTAACCCCCTTGGTACCAACAAAGGGATTAGTTATAGATTTTCCCTATTGGGTTTTTACTTTCATGTGTGGCCAGTGATAACACAGATACAACGGATGAACTAAAAAATCTCTTTCCAAAGCTTAATCCACAGACTGAGTTGGAACTCTCCTTTGGGAATTTGTTTCATTCGTTGCTGATTAATAGACCTTCTTAAGTGGCAGAATATTCACCAGGAAGTTTTCACTAAATGAAATATTGATTTAGCCTTCAAGTGGGAGGAACCCAGCTGGAAAAACTAATCTTTAGATCTCGCAGTATTCTTATACTTCATTTCCATCATTAATCAAAGTATTCCTGCACTTTATAATGTATTTATCATAAATTCCTGTAAGTCTGCATTTTGAACTTAAAGCCAATCCACACACTATCTTATGCTGGCCTGAGGAATCCTTTTAAAAGAAAATTAGAGGTGAAAATATTTAATATAAAACAGTAACTTTAATTTGGACATTGATTATATAAATTATAAATTTCAAGGTATTCTTACAGTCTTAAAGACCCAAGCAAATTTTTACATTCAAAAAAATATCTTCAAAACATTCTGGCTAAAATAAACCATGGAAACCATAGAAAACTAATCAATATAACATCAAAATATTTTGGATGTACGAATTCAAGCCCTGTTAACGCACATCCAGTAGAATTATTCTCCATAGCTAAATTATTATACTTAATGATATATAGATGTATATTTGTAGCCATGTCAAGTATACAATATCTATCATTATGTCTCTTGATAATTTGATATTAATTTCTATATGAACAACTATCATGTAGTACCCATAGCAACAACTAATTACATACCTAATGTGCCATATTTTATTTAAACTTATTTACTTTTCATTATTTTGGTTGCATAGACCATAAACACTTATTTTGTTAAATGAAATATATTTGTGCTAAAATTTTTCTTTCAAAGGCTAAAGCATGTCATGGACACACATCCTTCCTTCAGCTAGTCAAGTCCACTTTAGACACCAAGGCATCTGAAAGAAATCTGTTTGGTACCAAAAGAATTAAAGCACACTGCAAGTTAGGATCAAGGGCTGTTTCCATGAAGCTGTTGAAGCTTTATGATCACTTATCTACAATTTAGGAAGTCAAACCTAAAGAAACAATACCAAAGAATCAGAATATCTGCTCTTTTACACTGGAGGAACATAAATACATTCCTTTTCCTTTTCAAAAGAAAAGCAGTGTGAGAAAGAGAGTCAGTTTTAGTTATTATTTCATCTGCTTTTTGTTTTTCTAATATTAGTTGTGTATGTGGTACTAAAGTTCGAACCCGGGTCCTTGTATGTGCCAGGCAAGTGCTCTACTGCAAGTGCTCTCCATCCCCATAGATACATTCTTAACTTAATACCCTTTACTATCAAATCTCAAAAGCATCATTATTTCTTACCTAACATTTTATAATTTAGACTAAATAACTGAGCTTGTAGTCATGTCTTTGAAAAACTTGACTGGGTATTTTGATAGAGACTTAGAATAGAATATATATATATAACCACATTAGTAATTAATAATTTTGTAGGGTGGAATATGGATAGTTGATCTCTTAATCTTATTTTGGTTGTGAACAACTTAAATTTCAGACAGTGGCTTTTCCTTGTTTTGATGAGAGCCTGGTCAAAGATTTCATGTAACATTTAATATTTTATTCTCTGATGATTACTTCTGATTATTTTGTCACCTCTATGGTGACTGTTTTCTTAATATAACATTCTACTTTTGCACTGTGTCTTGAATGAATGCAACCAGAAATACAATATATGCCCTTTATTTAAAAATATATATGGTAAATGTGGTAGTTTGTTGTTTGGCAAACATTGGTAATTTCATCTACTAAATAGGTTCAAAATATATGTGCCTGAATCTTAACTGTTTCAAACTCTTATTAGCAAAGTGACCAGCTTTTTGTCCACCTAACTTTATAAGACATCTGCTAATTCCCTTAAAAAATGAAGCCTACCTGTTTTCCCTATTTCCTCATTTAAATATTAGTAAGGAAGGGCTGGAGCAGTGGCTCAGTGGTTACAGAGCTTGGCTGGCATGCGCAAGTACATGGGTTTAAACCCCAGCACCATGTACACAATGAAATGTCTGAGCAACGAAAGCCACATGAAAAACTAAATAAAATTGATTCTCTCTCTCTCTCTCTCTCACTGTCCCTCTTTCTTTAAAAAAAAATATGAGTAAGAAAAAAATGTTTTTTTGAGAAGAGGATTAAGGGGACTTGGGGAGGTAACCATTTTATACTCAGTCAATAAAGAATAGCGACGTTCTTTTTTGTTTTCATTGTGGGAGAATAATTTATCCCTCTCATGTTATTATCTTTAATTTAGTTTCATGACTACAACAATCATAACTATACACAGGCATGCTTTATGACTTGGATTAACCCTATGCAGTTTTGTCTTTGTGGGTCTTTTCTTTCATAAAAGAAAATATTAATATTTCATTTTACAACTCAGAACTAAATGTATGTTTCCCAATCTATACACATAGTAGTAGGAATGACTGATATTAGCATTCTGATTGGAATTTTCCCTCTTAAATAATACTGTTTTAGTAATCTACCTTATCATTGCACCTGAAATGTTCAGAAATTGTTATTTTCTTTTTGTAGTTAAAATTTATTTTAAAGCAGTTATAGGTTAATAGCAAAATTTAGCATAAAGTATGTAGAGTCACACATACCTCATTCCCACAGGTGCACCACCTCTCTCATTATTAACATCCTGCACCATAGTGATACAATTGTCACAATCAATGAAATACATTGACACAGTATTGTCACCTAAAATTCAAAGTTTATATTAGGGTTTACTCTGCTACTGTATATTCTGTGAGTTTTGACAAATTTTTAATGAGATTTATCTACCATTGTATTATTATACATAATACTTTCATTGCCCTAATAATCTGTTCCCTGCCTATCCCTCTTTCCTAATCCTAGCCCATGACAACCACTGATCTTAGTGTCTCCATAGTTTTACCTTTCCCCCAATATCCTATATTTGGAATTAAACAGTGTGTTGCCTTTTTAGATTAGCTTCTTTCACTTAATAATGTATATTTACATTTCCTCCATATCCTGGCTTTATAGGTCACCTCTTTTTAGCACTCAGAAGTATCCATTGGCTATATATACCAATTTTATTTATCCACCTATCTACAGAGGAACATCTTGGTTGCCTCCCAGTTTTGGTAGTTATGAATAAAAAAACTATAAACATCTGTGTTCAGGTTTTGATGTGGACATAATTTTTAATTCATATCAGTAAATACCAAAGAGTCCTATTGCTGGATCATATGGTAGGGATATAACTAGTTTTATAAGAAATTTTTAAGTTGTCTTCCATAATGGCTGTGCCATTTTGCATTCCCACCAGCAAGGAAGATTTTCTATTGCTCTACTTGCATACTAGCATTTGTTGTTATATTATCGATGTTTTGGATTTTGGCTTTTGTAAGAGGTAGTGATATTTTACAGTTATTGTAACTTGTACGTCATAGTATGACGTACATATTTTCACATGCTTTCATATCATCTGTATATCTTCTTTAATTATCTGTTCAGATCTCTTGCCCTTTTTTTAATCAAAGAATGTATTTTTGTATTATTGACTTATAGTAGTTCTTATGATATATATATTGGACAGCAGTCTATATTTTGCAAATATTTCTTCCTACTATGTAGCTTGTTTTCCCACTTCCTTGACATAGTCTTTGATAGAGTATATTTTTTTTAATTTTTTATTTTTGATAGAGTATATTTTTAATATTAATTTAGTGTATCATCAATTTTCTCATTGATCAAATGTGTGATGTTTGATTTAAAATGTCATTTAGATTTTTATTCTAGATTTTCTTCTAGAAACTTTACACTTGTACATTTTACATTTAGGTCTATTATAAATTTGGCATTCATATTCTATTCATATTCATATTCTAGATTCGTGCTTTTTAAATGTAGATCTCCAATTATTCCAGCACCATTTTTTGAAAAAATTGACTCAGCTCCATGTGCTGCTCCTTTGTCAAAGATCAGATCATTATTTTTCTATCCATTTATTTCTGGTCTACATATACTATTACGCTCCTCTATTTGTAACTTTTTGTTTTTTCTTTACTACCATACTGTCTTAGCTCCTGTATCTTTATATTCAGTCTTGAAGTTGGATAGTGTTAGTCCTATAATTTTGTTTTTATTCTTTACTATTGTGTTAGTTATTTTGAATAATTTGCCTCTGTGTATAAACTGTAGAATAAATTTGTTAATACCTACAAAATACCTTGTTGGCATTTGAGTTTGAATTGAGTTGAATCCATAGATCAATTTGAGAAAAACTGACATCTTGACAATACTGAATTTTCTTATCCATGAACATGGGATATCTCTCCTTTCAGGTACTTCTTTTTAGATATCTTTCATTAGAGTTTTGTAGTTTTACTCAAAGAACCATTTATTTTAATTGGTGTCTTACTTGTTCAAGAAGTCTACTTTGCCCCAGTGACCATCATCAACACGGTGTAAAAAGTACTATACTAGTCTTGTGAAAGATTTGGGCAATTATTTCTTAAAAGCTGTTGCTTTTTGCTTTTAAAAATAGCATATGTCTTTTAAATTGACAGACTTTTTAATCACACTTTTATAATTTTTATAATTATAATCCTTCCCTGGGTGCAGTGGCACATGCTTGTAATTCCAGCAGCTTGGGAGGCTGAGGCAGGAGGATGATAAGTTCAAAGCCAGCATTAGGAACTTGTGAGGCCCTAAGCAACTTAGTGAGACCTCATATCAAAATGTAAAAATAAAAAAATGACTGGGGATGTGTCTCGCTGGTTAAGTTCCCCTGGTACCAAAGGGAGGAAAATATAATACTTAGCAAGATTCAGGAGAAAATAATTTTAGGTGTTTCTGATCTAGATAAAAGAGTAATATCTGACCTCTTTTATATTTCCCCTTCTCTCACTACATTTTACTGACAGACACACAATCAAAATTGATTTGGTTTCCTTTTTTTGCATTTTAGAAGAAAATGATTAAACATAGGTCAAGAACTCTAAGCTTATTTTGTGTATGTCAGGATACTGTGCATTTTTAACAAATTTAACTGCAACATTTTTCTCTGCAAAAATAGAGATGTGGTAGACATATGGTTATTTTGAAACAAAGTCTTCTTATCAAGTTTAACTTTTTTTTTTCTGTTTCCAATAGGCATTCTCTACTTGGAATATTACCTGCTCTAAAAATCCTTAATGGTGATATTCTAAACTCTTCTTCAGAAAGCCACATTGAAGAACACTTTCATCTAGAATCAGGACATTTCCTGGTATTTTGTCAGTCTCAAATTCGAGAATTCAACTTACTAACTGAAAAGTACATCACTGGAAAAGAGTAAGACTGTTATCTTCCCTTTGTTGTAGTTAAAATAGCTAATATGTAATATACACATAATTAAAAATATGCTGATTGTCACAATCATTCCGTTTCTGCTTTGTAGCTATGTTTTAGAGGATATTCTTCTAGACATCATGTTTTTATTCTTAGAAATAGATTAATATGTATTTTGAATATAATTTATAGATTTCAATGCCAAAATATTAGATACAATTAATAGAAGCATTAAGAAAGTTTCAAGACACAGAAAACATTCATTCTATCAGTGATAAAATAATCAGTTGTAAATACTTTATTAAATTATTGTGGGCAAGACTCTATGTTTATAAAAGTCACAGGTTAACATCAAAGAAAATTAGAGAATAAAGTGATATAATGGAGTAAGCAAGCTTTGTAATGCATACACTAAATATTAAGATACACATTATAGATGTATGCATATATTACAATATTATAGGACCACACTGGAGAAAAGCAGTCAACTCTTTATTTATATGACAGAAGCTTAGTCATAATCAAATATTGAAGAATATTTCCTTTTCCCCACCTTGAATTCTAAATAAATCACAATGAATGAATTTTAATTAATCTTTATGTAACTGAATTTTAAAATTTGCATTGCTACATAAAATTTGAATGCAAAAAATGTTTTCACCTTTTTTCACTTATGATAACTTTCCATTATAACAGGAGAAATAATATGTTATGTCAGTAAATTCAACAGCTCACCATAAACATGATAGCCCAGTGTTTGAACTGAAACTTTTCTGCATTATTAGTCAACAAAATGAGTAAAATACAAAGTATCAAAAGAATATTGGAATATTCTTTGCTAATGTTTAATAATTACCTTCATGAACATAGGAACATATTACATATTAGGAAGTAATTGTAACATCCATTTTGTTGACTGTGATGAAATATTTTAATATTTATGCAGTACATTATTAGAAGAAAAATAAGCCAATGTGTGGCCATGTATTAAATATAGCCAGAAATGTAAATTTGAAATGTTAAAAGTAAATATATATATATGGAAATAAAGGATGATAAATAAAAAAATCTCCAAGAATAATACTAATACGAGTGCAAAGTCCTTTATATTATTGGAAGCTTCATAAATGACAAACATGAAAGTTTGATCAGTTACTTAATCAGAACATCCAAAAGAGAAATCCAGCAATTGGTCAAGAGAATCTCGCCCATTTATGCCTGAAAATATTTGAAATCTCTTTGCAATGGGTTATTTTTCCAAAGAAAGATAGAAATGAAAACTTTCCCATAATGTAAGTTCTTTGTTTAAAAGTCCAATACAAATATTTTGTGTGGCAAGAGTAAATGTAGAAACTACTTTTAGATTTATTTCATAAATAACTTCTCCAAATTTAGGCAGCCATGATTTCTCTTGTTTATAGTAGTAAATGCATGAATGTTTCACATTTGTTTTTAGCAAAACTATCTTGATAAAAAAATGGTTCCAAAACTTCCACACATTTTTGTCCAGACTGACAGATCTAAATGAAATAAACTAGCATTTTCAAATTTTGTTTAAAAATGAGATCGATTTTATGTAAATAACTAGAAGTAATTTCTAGTGGATGTTGTAATAAAGTGTAATCTTCCTTTTAGGACATATAATAAATTTTGTTTTTAGAATCTATTGAAGTTTTAATATTTGTTGATATAGTACTTACTACTAAATGTTCTCATAATTTATTTGTTCAGGAAGGTATTCACCTTGGATACTGCAGAAAATCACTGTCGTTATTTCAAGAAATTGATGACACTTAGTAATAAATATAGATATGCACATGAACACGGTGATGTAAGTATCACTAAGAGAGATGAATCAGTAACTCTGCAAGATCATTTGGCTTTTCCAAGCGGTGACAGCATACTACAAGACGGACTCTTCCATTCTAGCACAAACAAACATAGAGCATACTCAGCAGGTATTTCTGAGCAATGGATGGTCCCTTGTTCTAATCACTCCCCATTAAGCTACTCCTCTGTATGTGAAGGTGTGCAAGGAAAAAATCAGGAAAAAATAGAAGGCCAGAAGAGAGAAGACAGCAAGACCAACAGTTCCCTCACCAAAAGAATTCCATTCATGGAAACAGAAATGACTAATTCTCTGCCAAGGAATCACCAAAATATTGAACATAGTGAAAAAATGTAAGATTTTTAAGTCATATTCTGTGCAGTTTTATGTTTACTATTTTTGATGATGCTCTTAGTCAATGGTATCAAATAATAAGTTGGTAAAGGTTTAAATCACTATATATTTTATACCAATTTCCTTAACTATGTTTTTATAATATGTCTAAATTGTTAATCATTGTGCATATTAATTTGGTTAAATTTTGGCCAGTTTTGATTTATTTTCTAGTATTATTTAATTTGAGTAAATGTGAAATTATTTTTCCCACCTTCTAATTTCTGAATAATTGAAATGATTTTAAAAGAGAAATAAAATGTATTCTGAAAATAATTAAAATAATACTTTTTAAATAAGTAAATTCATTTTAAAAGTACTATACCTTTGCATATTCTAAATATTTGCTCACTATACTAAAACATTTAGTAAGCATGTCAGCAGATATTTGTATGTACTGTAGTTTTCTTGATATAACATTTGCAAGGTACAGGAATGTTCATTGTGATTAATCACATAAACCCCTTGCAAGTATAAAAGACTTTTAGAAGGCTACTGGATGACTTTAAATATATATTAAACTAGCAAAAGTTGTGTTTCACTTAGGATTATCAACTTCTTATTCTTTTTTCTTTCTTTTTGCCTCAGTGTCAAGCCAATTAGAGAAAAATTGTCAGCTCTAGATTCCAATGACTAGTGCTTAACAGGGCACGGGTCAGAATATCACAGTAGCTATTCTTGCTTTTCCTAATTTTCCTTTGTTCAGGAGTTATCAATGTACAAAGTGATTTCTTTTCTGGGACCTGTCAAATAGTTTAATATGCTAAAACTAACATTTATTTCCTAGTACAGAATTTTTAATGCTTATTGAAAATGGCTTTAATATTTGCTGATTTACATTTTACTAATTTATTTAATTAATTGCTTTGGCTCCAACCACTGCAGACATTGTCTAGTGGAATTTTATTTAAATAAAACTTGGAACTTGATAATACATAAAATAGATAGGGAATGATAGTAAATGGGAAAAAGAACTGAAAATAGAGATAAACTAAAGACCTCAAGAATAAAGGAAAAAGAAAATATATATCAACCTGCTGAACTTTGCCATATAGTAAGATTGATTGTCAGCTAGTTTAATGTTTCCTAAGCCTAATTTATGAATATTCTTATGCTAAGAGTATTTCTTACTTTATGATTTTTACTAAGATGATGATGGTGGTGGTAATTGTGATGATGATGATGATGATGATGATGATAGGGCTGCTTTTTCTCAGCCTGGGAAGGACTCAAGAAACCCTAAACTCAACTTCTATACCTGCTTCCACTATAGTAAAAAGCAATATATATGTTAGTGTAATAGAGGAAAGTATTCATCATCAATCTCTTGTTTTGTTTATCCTTGGGGCATTTTGATGATAATAAACTATGGTATTCATTCAGTCATTCACTTTAGAATAAATTCACAATTGCAGTCAGTGAAATATATATATATATATACACATATATATGTGTGTGTGTGTATGTGTATTAATTATATATACCTATAAAGAAGAACTAGATGCTGTGTCAGGTTCAGTGTTTTCTACAATTCTTACAAGGCTTTCATTTTTTTTTGAGAGTATGAGAAATAAGATTTGATATTGTAAAAAATCTTTTCATCTAGTTTTTGTTTTTCTTCCACCTAGTTGTATATGTGGTACTGGGGGTCACATGCCAGGCAAGTGCTGTATCATTGAGCCACCTCTTCAGCCCCAAGCCTTTCATTCTTTATTACTTATACATTGCAAATACATATACCTTTACTTTCCTTTATCATCCACAGTACCTGTTGTAGTGTTTTGAAATCTGCTAATCCAGTTTTGTTTAAAAAATGAGGGAATGAATGGATGATAACATAATCAAATGTGAATTAAATACACAGCAAAATTTACGAAGTCTGTTTATTCTATGGGGAGGAAATGATTTGTTGAAATATGACTATATCTTCCAACTATTAGAAATATGAGTAGTTCATCTTAGATCAGAAGTTTAAGCCTTTAATTTTGATTTTGTCTTCATAGCCAAATACATTAAAGATTTCTACTGGTTCTAGGTAAACTGGTTTTGATGATGATGATGATAAAAAAGATGGTAATAACAATTATAATAATAAAGCAAACTATCAATGAAAATAATTATCTCATTCCTTTCTAAGTTCCCTAAAAATATCATACTATGAGAATAAATAAAGTATGGTCATGTCTGATAGAATATATTGCTTTACTCCACTTTGTCTTAAACCAAAAAGTATGAGGAAAGAAAATTTCACTTAGTTTGGTAAATTATAAATTGTTGGAAACTGCTTCAAGAGAGAATTAGAGAATGGAATCCTTTCTCCACCATACATCTTTTAATCCAAACTCAGGAATTTGAAGAGTATGATAGAATAGTTAGCAGTTTGTATTCTTTCTATACCTTGCTAATATTTCTATACTAATTGTAAGGGGAATGTAAAAATTCCTATTAGACAGAGTTAAATGATTAAACACAGCATGGACTCATAATCAGTGTACCTGTTTATCAGATTTTTCTATTCTTGCTGCATAGACTAGGGGGGTATGAAAAAAACAGCATTGACTAATTTGGTATCTGAAATTGGCATGAAGGTATGGGATGGAAAAACATTGGATTTTCTTTTTGGGCTTATAAGAGGGTATTTTAAGTTTTAATTTACCCCCTCTTCTCATCCTCACCCTCCCGCACCCATACCAGTATCCTCAGGATCATATAAAATCTTTGTAATATCTCTCAAAGAAGTAAACAAAACTCCCTTGTACCCACATCCCTCTCAAAACCACTGGCCTATTCTGTCCTTCAGATTTGAAAGTTTCCATACTATTTTTATTTCTATAATTATAGTTAAACAAAAGAAGGGTCTTGGTTTTAAGTAGCACTTTTTGTAGTTCATGTTGTTAAAATATAGATTATAAGGACCTCATATCTACAACCATGTACTCATGCATACTAAAACTGTTTTCTTTCTCCTCTTTGTAGCAGAGCAGCTATGGTAATCCAGGCACACTGGCGTGGTTATGTTGTGCGCACACAGATCAATTTCTCTACACGGATGCATACTGATGCAGCAGAATCCCTGCCAAAATCTTTCATCGATAGTCAAACTACTTCAAAGAAAGAAAAAAGAAAAAATATTGTGAATATCCAAGAACAGAGGGAGAAGGCTGCTGTTCTTATTCAGGTTAATTTCAGTCGTTTGATAGCATGGCTAGTCATGAAGGATTTAGTGGCTGTCTTTCACTGGGTTATTTTATATAAAAACAAACCTCAAATACCAGTGATTTACAGTTACATGAATTTATTTCTTACTCATGTGACATTTATGCTCTAGGTTAGCTATGGATTGGCTGTGGTTCTGCTTAGTATCTCAATTGAACAAATAGTCTTTAAAACTGAAACAGCATTTTTATGACTGTGGGTCAAGCTGAACCACACAATCATATTTAAAATATCTCCTCAAATGTGTCATTTGTCAAATTGGCTAAGATTTGGTTAGTCAAAGCAATTCTCACTTGACCCAACTGGTAGTTTTTTCTAGAAGTATATTCAAAAGTCTACCAATATAATTGTTAAAGTTCTTCAAATATCCATTTCATTTAAAAATTTAGAAAGCAAGAACTGCATAAACTTGAATCAGTGTCACCAAGGTCAAAATTTTAAACTGAATTTTACTGATTACATTATTTATACATTCTTTTTTTTCAATTTGTCAGGCACTTTTCTAGGCTTAGTAAGTAAAACCACAATCAAACAAGGTTTTCCCATAAGGCATTTATATTCTGCTCAAAAAGTCCAGCATAAACTAAATAAATATACAAAATAACTTCTACAGATATACACAGTACTGTGCCTCAATTGAATAATAATTAACAAAACAACAATTTTTCATTTTCCTTTTTTCATAAGTCAACAAATATTTCCTGACATAAAAATCTTGCTAGTTTACATTCTATTGAAATTTACAATTAATACTCATTAGATAGTGGATGAAAGAACCAAGGGAAAATGTAAAGCAGGATGGGAGTTTCAAAGGGAAGTTCATAATTTTAGATAATTTTAGATAGAATGGATATGGAAACCAGAAAAGGTGATATTGGAGTGAAAGACTAAGCCATTGGATGTCTTGGGGAAAAATATTGCAGGCAAGGGAATACCAATTCAGAAGCCCTGAATTAGTGAATATCTACAGTATTTACAAGATACCTGTGTGACTGGATAATGATAAAGCGGAAACTAATAGGACTTATAAGTAATAAGTCATTGTATAAGACTTTGGCTTTATTCCTAATGAAAGAGGAAGACATTCAAGGACTTTAAAAGGTGGACTGACATGATCAAATTTATGTTATAAATGTATTATAGGAGGACATGCACAGTAGCAGAAAGATGAGTTAGGAGGCTATTGCAGTATGCCAACAAGGAAATAATGGTGATATAGACCAAAATATTGGCAGTGCAGGTGTTAAAGTATTATATTCTAGGCTTATATTGATTTATCTTGAAGGTATGTCTATACATTTTGAAAGTAGAAGCTGATAATGTTAGTGCATGAGTACATGGTACATGAGAGATAAGGAGGAGTCAGGGATGCTTTAAAATTAAGAAAAGAGGAGATTATCTTTAAATTTCCTAGTCCTTATAATAAGGCTATAGTTTTCAAGAGTATTATCTCTGACTTGGCTCTAATGAATGTATCCAGTATTTTAGTTTACATTTTTTTTTTTTAGAGCAGTGCGTAGACAAAGGTGATACTTCTGCCAAAACATAGAAGGAATGAGGGTAGTGCAGTTGATTCAAGGAAACTAAGAAAAGTAAGAAAATGTTTAACTGCTCTCTCAAAATATTATTCTGTTGCATAAGTAATGTAGATTACGTGCAGTTCAAACTCATGTCATTTTTAGATGAGCAATGCTTTTTTCAGCACTAATAGTAAATGACTAGTCAGTTTTTCTTCATTCTGTTTTTAAAAGGGAAAAGTCTATAACCTTATAAAAGTATCTATTTCAGTAACTGATATCCCTGAAAAGACATCATTTGGCTGAGCTTCTTTGTATCTGTAATAAAAGGAAGTGTAATTTAGCCTTTCTTTGTAATTTTGGGCAAATTTATTTTGCTGTATATCGTGATTGTCAGCTCAATAAATTCAAATTCATTTTAACATTTGCTGGGTATAATTTTAGACCACTCATTGTAAAATATAAATTCTAGATTGCCTAAACATCCTAGAACAGCATGGTATAGCAGAAATATCCTCAGCTTTAGAAAGATCAAATTGAAGATTCCATAAAGAATGAACTGGAGACTGCTCTCTGCTCACTAAAACTCCCATTCTTTTATTCTTTCTGGCATATTGCCCAACAAGATTTACCAGCATCCATTGCAGTTTATTGTGGCCT
>PVKS010011848.1:0-55408 GCA_004027875.1 Aplodontia rufa | reverse complement strand
CCAGAAGCCAATGTTATTCCTACACTAGATACCCATTTAACACATGAGTTCTTCTGGGGGAAACTGCAATAGATGAAACCCATAGTAGGTTATCTATGCGTTAGCATTACCCCTGGTTAACAAAGTTTATACACATTGATTGCTACAGTTTTGACAATGTTTCCCCCTCATCTGTATCCTGTATCGCAATATACTTCTAATAAATGTGGAAAAAAAAAGAAATAGAGCCAGAGGAAGAAGTGAAGGGTGTGTGTGAGTGTGTGTGTGTGTGTGTGTGTGTGATCTTTTAAATGAAAAAAATCACAGCTTGTATATGATGGCAAAATTCCAAAAGAGGGCAAAATATTGTGTGACAGAGGGTTAAATGCTGAAAGGATATCCTTAGGTGGGCAAGATGTGATAGTGTCCAGTCTGGAGTGCACAAGCAGGCAAGTAGACAGCATGCTGGTGAAGGAGCAGTGTGGAGGGGCAGGTGCTTGTAGTTTGTGCACAAAATAGTTCAACACTGAAATTCTCTTATGTGTCAATATTCCCAGTGAAACAAAAAGCGAGGCAATCGTCTAAGAGTGAAGAGAGTGAGAAGAATATTGGGGAGAAAAAGAAGAGATATGAAATTGGTCTTTAAATCAATGCTTCCCCAACTGTGTGTGCAGACTGAACTCCTGGTCTTCAGTCTAAGATGACATAAGTATAGCGATTGTGAATAACAACCCATGAAGTTTTATCCTGTGCTCATGTTGCTACAACACCCAAGTCCATGATCTGCATTGGCAAACAGGGGTTTGTAGAAGTACATTTGTTTGATGATATAATTGCAATGCAAAGAAAACTCCTAGATGCAGAACTGTGCACCCGAAAGTAAACCAGTGTACTATTACTGTCACTGAGAATTTTTTGCTATGAAAAATACATCAGCTGAACTAAACAGTGAACTGGTGTCACAGTAAAAATTGGGAAGAATAGAAAGGCTTGTGCATCAAATTTGAAAATATTTTCTTTTTTTATGGGATGACATGGAGATTGATTATGAACAAGTTATTAGGTGTTGAGGTATGACAGTTATGAAGAGAAGAATTTTGTGGCAAAAGTTTGAACTACAAATTTAACTTCTGTGATTTCTGGAAAAAATATAACCAGTTTGATCTTAACTTTTTTTTAAAGATGTTAAATTGGACAAACACCCATTATTTCTCTCATATCTTTGGTATTTTAAATTAATCTCAATATTCCCATGCAAATGAAAGGTAAGATTGAGGGCAAGAGTAAATATTAGGAGCTTGTAAGAACAGAGTATTTATGGATTGTTTTAACATGTTTCATAATTTAGCAATGAATTTTCATGAAAAGTTGATGGTCTTGATATTTCCCATCTGTGAAAGGTTATAACAGTACAAATTACAAGTTGATGGAAAGTTTTAAAATTTATACTTTCTAACAAAAGTTGAATGACACTGGGAATTCATGGATCCAGAATTCATCTTTTTCATCAAATGGTAATTTAAATTTATCTACAAAATTACAGGATAAATTTTTAGAACTTGCTACCTGCAAAGGATAAAAAATAAATTTTTAGTACTACATTATTTTCTTCATTTTGAATAAAATAAAAAATAATTTTTGAAATGGCTTTAAAAATCTCTTCTTCCAGTACTATGAACACACTATAGATTGTTAAAATCTAAATTATTTTTAAGTGTCAGTTTATCTAAATTATCTGTATTATCTCCTTTCAGATAAGGTTGACAAATTGTGACAACAATGGAATATAGATTAGGTGAGTGAACAAAAAAGAAGAAGGCACTTTTTTCATAATCTGAATTTAAATATTGACACTCATAAGTCTTGATTCAGGGCTGGAGTGGTGGCTCAGAGGTTGAGCGTTTTTCTGGCGTGTGCAAGGGTGCAGGTTTAAATCCCAGCACCACATATACAACAAAGTGTTGGAGCAATGAAAGCCACATGAAAAACTAAATAAAATTGATTTAAAAAATAAATCTTGGTTCAAAGCATATTTGCAGTCATTCAATGAGAGTATTTGTTATTTCCTTCTTTTTCTGTATTTTTGATCACACAACAATGTAAGTTCATGAGTATAAAAAAGATTTTCTATATATATTGTATACACTTAGGTTTTCAAGGATTAAAATGTAGTTACTGAAATTTCTTTCTATTCATCTATTATTTTATTCTGTTATTTGTTCTTTTTCATGACTTCTTTTTTTATTAAGGAGTTGAGTTGTTATACAAAATAAATGCCTATAAAGTAACAAAATGATATGCATTTGACCCTAATCCAGAGTCTCCAGAGTCGTCCACACCCCAGGCTCTTGGTTCTTCTATATCCCCCCCACATAGCACTTATAAATATGTGTGTGTGTATATATATATATATATATATATATATATATATATATACACATATATATGTATATATTTGTGAATTTTCCAGAATTAAATCATTAAATGGTTTAATAAGTATTATTTGGCTTCTGGGGGAGGAAGTTGGTTAATGAGTATGTTACATTATTAATTTCCTTTCTAGATCCCTCTCTTCCTTTCCTCCTTCTCCTTTACACTCTGTCTGTCCCCTCCTGTCCCTTACATTTCTATAATTACCCTAGATTAAGTGTTGTTATGTCTTTGGTAGGTCTAGTACGAGAGCTGGACTACATTTCACCCAAGTCTGGGTTTTGTTCTAGCTTCCACAAATGAGGGAAAACATTTGACCCTTGACTCTCTGCGTTTGGCTAATTTTGCTTATCAATATTTATTCTATTTACATCCATTTAACTTCAAAGACCATAATATCATTGTTTCTAATAACTGAGTAGTATAAGTAATGTGTGTGTGTATATATATATACACACACACACATACATATACACATACACATATACATGCATATATATATATATATACATATATACATGCATATATATATATATTGGTATATATTTATATACCAAAACTTTTGGATCCATTCATCCAGTGAAGGTCATCTGGGTTGATTCTATTCTTTAGCTATTGTAAATTGAGCAGCTAACAGTACTGATCTTGCTCCATTGCTATAAAATGTGGTGATTCAAGGTATTCTGGAAAAATACCCAGAAGAGGGTTAGCTGGGTCAGATGGTGGATCCATCCCTAATTTTTTGAGGAGTCTTCACACTGTTTTCCAGGGTGGCTATACCTCTCTGTAGTTCCACCAACAGTGTGATAGAGTTCCTATCTCCCCACAACTCCTCCACCATCTGTTATTGTTTATATTCTTCATCGTTGCCAATCTGACTGGAGTGAGGTAAAATCTTAATGTAGTTTTGATTTGCATTTCTCTGATTACTAGTGATTTAGAACACTTTCTCATGCAGTCATTGGTTTGCTCAAATTCCTCCATTGAGAACTTTGTGTTTAGCTCTCTGGCCCATGTATTGATTGGATTGTTTGTATTTTGGACATCCAATTTTTCAAGTTCTTTGTAAATTTTGGATATTAGTCTCCTGTCAGTGGAATCACAGGTCATGATTATCTCTCAATCTGCAGGTTCTCTTTTGAAAGTTTTGACCAATTCCTTGGCTGAGCAAAAGGATTTTAATTTAACAGCATCCCACTCATTAATTCTTGACATTAATTCTTTCATTTTGGAGTCTTGTTGGGGAAGTCATTGCCAACTCCAATATGCTGGAGTGTCAGTCCTAATTTATCTTCTAGAATTTGTATTGTAGCTGGTTCACTTCCTAGTCCTTGATCCATTTTAATTTGATTTTTGTGCAAGGTGAGGGGTAAGGATCTAACTTCAATTTTTTGCAAGTGGCTGTCCAGTTTGTCTGGTACCATTTATTGACTAGGCTGTCTTTCTTCCATGTTATATTTTGACCTCCTTAGTCAAATATCAGATGTTTAAATGTTTGTGGGTTTATCTCAGAGACTTCTATTCTATTCCATTAGTCTTCATTCCTATTTGATAACAATGCCATGTTGTTTTTGTTACTACAACTCCAAAGTATAACTGTAGATCTGGTATTGTGAAACCACTCGTCTAATCTTTCCTATTTAGCAATGTTTTGGCTATTCTGGGTTTCTTGTTGTTCCAAATGAATTTGAGAAATGACTTTTGTTTCTTTAAGGGAATTATGTTGAATCTGTATGGTGTTTTTGGCAGAGTGGCCATTTTAATTATATAAATTCTGCCTAACTAAGAACATGGAATGTCTTTCCATCTTCTCAGGTATTCTTTAACTTCTTTCTTCAATGTTTGATTATTTTCATTGTACAAGTCTTTTACTTCCCTCATTAGGTTAATACCTAAGTATTTTATTCTTTTGGAGGATATTGTGAATTGGACTGATTTCCTGATATCTACTTCTGCCCTAATATTGTTAGCACTTAGGAAAACTATTGGTTTATTGGTATAAATTTTGTAGCCTGCTACTATACTAAATATGTTTATAAGATCCAGCAGTTTTCTGTTGGAACTTTTTTGATCTTCCAGATATAGGATCATGTCATCAGCAAAAAGGGATATTTTGACTTCCTTTCTTCCTATTCTTAAAACTTTGATTTCCTTTTCTTGCCTGATTGCTATAGCTAGAGTCTTGAGGACTATATTGTATAAAAGTGGCAAGAGAGGGCAGCCTTGTCTTATTCCCAAGTTTAGTATATTTCAATTTTCCTCCAGTTAGTATTGTACTAGCTAAGAGTTTGTCACATATGGACCTTACACAGTTAAGGTAAGTTCCTTTGATCCCTATCTTCTCTAGAGTTTTGAGTATAAATAGGTGCTAGAGTTTATTGAATATCTTTTCTGTATCAGTTGAGATCATCATATGTTTTTGTCCTTAATTCTGTTTATGTGATGAATCATATTTAGTGATCTGTGTATTTTGAACAAATCTTGCATCCCTGGAATAAAGCCCTCTTGATTGTGATGAATTACCTTCTTGATGTGTTTTTGGATGTGGTTTACTAGAACTTTATTAAGGATTTTGCATCAATATTCATCAAGGATATTGGTCTATGGTTTTCTTTTATTAATGAGTCTTTGTTGGGTATTGGTATCAGAATTATGGTTGCCTCATAAAAAGTGTCTGGGCCTTCCCTCCTTTTCAATTTCTTGGAATAGCTTAATAAGGAGAGGTGTTAGCACCTCTACCTATATGTGGTAAAACTCAGTGGGAAATCCATCAGGTCCTGGCCTGTTCTTCTTTGGAAGGCTTTTAATTGCTATATGGATTTCAGTGCCTGCTATTGGAGTTTAGGCTTTTAATATCTTCCTGTGTAAATGACAAATAATGCTGTTGGAACAACTAAAGTGAGAGATTAAAACTGAGCAGTAAAGCTAACTGCAGGCTGATCATTGCTCCTCTTGATAATGAATGCTTTCCCAGAATTCTGGACATGGAAGCCTGAGTGGAATCAAGAGAAGATAGGGGCCTATGAAATGAATGTAGTGACTAGAAGCTATAATCTAAGTTTGGAAACCTACACTCTATTTTAACATATACAATTTTATCAAAAGATGGCTAGATACACTGAATTGTGCATTGTGTGTGAATTTCTTTTGTGCTCCAATATAGACTTGAGGAATTGTTACAGAAACCAAATGGTTAACAAAGTCTAAACTATTTACTAGTTGTTCTTTAAAAAGGAAATCTGCCAACTGTGCTCTAAAAAGGGAATAGAAACAGGATAGTGTCTAGAGAAAGATGTGGGCGAGCAGGAAAATCTTATTGTTATGATGGAAGATGCTACAAAATGTACCTATTCTAATGGGAATCATCTGGGACACATGAATAGTGAGTGCTGCTGCAGAGAGAGGACAATTATTAGGCCCTTTCTGTATAATTTGATCTTGTAAGGAAATGGGATCCAGAAGAAAGTAGAGGGTTGGTCCACTCATGGAGGGAAGGAAGTAAGAATATTTTAATATAAATGTGAATGCTGGGTAAATGAAGATAGCAGGATCATGGATGTTCTCTTCTGATCAATTCCATTTTCTCACCAATAAGGACATCATTTGGGCATGAAATGGGGAGATTGTGTTGGATATTTGTGGAATAAAAGGAATGAGAGATAGTTATGAGGCAATGACTGGAGTGGTACCAACAGTCCATCAAACATCACAAATACCAAGTGTGACTATCCATCATGGTTTGAGATTTCTCCACCTTGTGCCACAGCTCAGGTGTAGACCCTAGAACAATTGCAGTGTTAGATTTAATATGGTCTGGGGATTTCCTAGTGAATATGATGAGAAAAGGAGGAGTAATAGAATGAAGGATACATATGGAAGTAATTATGTAAGATAAATGATCCTTCAATTTCAACATGTATAAGAAGCTCCAGAAAAATTTATTAAAATATAGCTTCCTAGCCAGGCAAGGTGGCACACACCAGTAACATCAGTGACTTGGGAAGCTGAGGCAGAAGGATTCCAAGTTCAAAGCAAACCTTAGTAACTTAGCGAGATTGTTTCAAAATAAAAACTGAAATAAAGCCGGGGATGTGACTCAGTGGTTAAGTGCCCCTGAGTTCAATCCCTGGTACAAAAGAATAAAATATAAAATAAAATAAAACAAATACTTCTTCATGGGCTCCATGTGTGGAAATTCTGAATCAATGGATGGAATAGAAACCATGAAGTTTCATTTCTATTAAGGTCACAATCAACACTAAAGCTACCAGTTAGAAAACACATTTTGAGAATCACTGTGTTAGATCATCCACCCTAGACTTACTAGCTAAGAAAAAGGGATATGAGGTGTAATGAATGGTGGCAGTAGTGAGATTTATACCATGCTATGATCCTCTAGGTTAGGAGAAGTGAGACAGAAGGATCAGAATCTAAGTGTAGAGATTATAAAGGTGGTATAAATTGTTGGTAATAGCAAGGTATAGTGAATCACTACACAAGTGGGAGACTGAAGCAGAAGATGTGAGAAAATATCTTTAGGGGTAAGCTGTTAAAAAAAAAAGAGACCAAGGTATATTGGTGTTGAAAGGGAATGTAGATATTGGACCTACCAA
The DNA here is from genome assembly GCA_004027875.1 of Aplodontia rufa. Classification (NCBI taxonomy): domain Eukaryota; kingdom Metazoa; phylum Chordata; class Mammalia; order Rodentia; family Aplodontiidae; genus Aplodontia; species Aplodontia rufa. The sequence continues at coordinate 48,386 of PVKS010011848.1, read as the reverse complement.
GAGTTTTGATAGGAGGAGAGATTAAGAAATTGATCGCCAGCTATGCACATAGTACATTCATGCTAATTCCTGCCAAATGGAAGAGTGATGCATGAGTGAGTACTGTCATTACGTGGTAGGGCTAATAGAAAAACGTGTTCTCAGGGAGCATCAGGTTTGGAGCAGAGTAGTAAAGTGCAGGAGACAGTTGCTTATGTGAAGATCAAAGGAATTTTGTTAATGATGGATTAACATATTCCTTCAGGGAAAGAATCCGGGACCCTGAGAAGAGATGGATGCTAATGTTCGTTCATTTGATTTTCATGAGTGGCCTGAGAGTTCTTGGCTTTTTAATGAATGAAATAAGCAGAGGTAGAAGGTATTATGGATTCTTCCTAATCAGTTTCCACAGGAAATTCTTCCACATTGAAGAAGGAAGGAGTATAGGGTCTATCCAATATCATCAAGGTTCTAGAGTACTGTCTATACTTCCTTTTCAATTGAAAAGAATCACAGGCTTTTATAAATCCTGCCTCTTTATTGCCCATCACACCTTAGTCTTACTGACAAACCCTCTTCTGGAGGCACAGAGTACAGTTGTAAATCAGATGGATATGTTCTCTCTTCTCCTAGAACTTCTTTGCAGTGTTGGAAGATAATAAGTACATTTAAAAGCCTGTAAGTAAAATACATTGAAGGAATGATAATATCTAAGAGTAAAGTTATATCAACTAAATTTTAATAGAGTTGGTGATAGTTTTGATAGTCTGATAAGAGGAGTACTTTTGGGGAATTGACATTTAAACTAAGGATGAAATACAAGAAGAAAGAAGGAAGTGGTAGAAGGTTGTGAGATTACTTTTGGAAGAAGATACATTTAGTATATAGACCATGAAATGAGAATAAGCTTGGTTTGGTTCAGATCAGAAAGAAGGCCAGTAAGTGTGGTGTGCTGAGTGCGGTGGGCAATTTGAGGCCAAGAAGGGAAGATCTGGTCTAGCAGAGCTTGCATGCTAGGACATGGTTGAGTTTGGAATGGGTTCTGAGTATGACCGGAAGCTGTTGGAGGATTATAAGCTATCAGATGAAATGAAATATTTTCATTTTTAATGAGTTTCTGGGCACTATGGAGAACTAACAGTATAGGTGAAAAATAAAGTAGAGCTGAATTTTGTTTTCAGATGTACTGCAATTCAGGCAGACTGAGGTGTCTTCCAGTGAGGTGTAGTGGATGGTCCCAACATGCAGGTCGGTCATGCTAAAACCAGCTTAGAGTATAGTGTACCAAGAGCTGTGAGTTACATTGTCATTTCATAGCCAGCTCCAGAGGCCATGACTCACTGGTGTCGCAATTTCTTTTCTCTAGAATATGTCCCTTCTATAATTGTATTTTATATCTGTCTGGCCTCAGTCTGATAAGAGCACCTTTCAATGCTGCAATAGGAATAGCATTTGCTTTGGTAGAAAACAGAGTCTTTACTAGATAAAGCCCTTTTTTGTTGACTTTTACATTCATTATATGGAGTTTCAAAAACTCATAATATCCCTAATAGAAAGGAAAATCATGGCCAATTTTTGTTTAAGTCAACAACTTAACATGTTTGTTGTGATTGGGTCAAATAATTTAATCTAGCAAGTGAAAGGAAGTACACCTTTGACTGCTAGAGAAACAAACTTTTAAATTAGTTTCCAGAATTGTACTCATAACAATGGAAGCTAACAGGGCCCAGGGAGGACTTTGCAGCAGGACCAACAGGCACCAATGTCCACTTCACATCCACATTGTTCATCTTCTAAAATATTTGGTTTCTGGTTTCTGACTTTAATGTCAAGAAGGACAATGAATTGAGTTGTGAGCTTAGACTTCAGTGGTTTAACAGTGAAATGCTAGGAAGGGTCCCAAGTATTCTTAATATCATAAAATGTAAATGCTCATATGCCTTTTCCACTAATATATTGGAATTTTAGTAAATTAAAATTTATTAGATATTATATTTATCCTTTGTGCATTCTGGCATTATTTTATACAAAATATAGACAATAAAACTGCCCTTCAAATATTACTGACCATTTAAATGTACTAATGGATATAAATGTGAAAGTGCCTTAATGGAATATAGTAAGAAAATGTGTTACTCAAGTGTCAGTATTTACATTCCTGGAAGGAACTTCCAAATTCTCAATTTGATTTCCCTCTCTTATAAAGCATAAATCCTGTGGCTCAGTGATAAGTGTGTTTTCTTGGCATGCATGAGGATCCATATTCAATCCCTAGCACCACATATACAACTGTCAGAAGAACAAAACCCAGGTGAATAAATAAATGATATAAATTCTCTCTCTCTCTCTCTCTCTCTCTCTCTCTCTCTCCCTCTTTCACTCTATCTACTCCCTTCCCTCCGGGGGAGAAAAAAAAAAAGAACAAAAATAAAACATAAATCCTTTATTCCATAGGTTCAATGCTGAAAATGGAATATTTTCATTTATTTATTCTTTAAAGAACACATAGTACACTATATTTAATAGCATCTTTAACATGACAGCAAATAATGAGCAATATTATAAGACTGTTGTTATAAAGTTCTTTAATGTCAGAAAATTTCTTTAAAAGAAAAAAAAAGTGTCTGTTAGTAGAAATCTAATCAATGATATGGTGTAGCCCATAATTCCAACCTCACCACCACATTTTACACTGTAATTCAGAGAGTGGACAAAATGTATTACTAGGAAGATGACACTTTTTGGATGTGCAATGCTTTTAGAAAGTGTTTCTTACTAACTTTATAGTTTGGGGTGTATTTCTAATTCCAGGAACTTATTGTAGTTTTTTAAAAAATCAGTTTCATAGCTCTGATCTTAAGTCATCTTTGTAATTCGTTCCCATCTCATATTCCATATTTTACAGAGAAGCTCGTTCAGCTGTTCATGAGGTAACAGCCCTTTGACCAGGTATTCCTTAAATAAAAGGTGCTCAAATCTATATGATATATTTCTATAGGGAAAAAATTCAGTTATAGAATGAAGATATTTGGCACTGATTTCTTTTGAGTTGTCTTTTATTTTTTCCCCCAGTGTTAGAACCAAAACAAGGGCTTCCAAGTTTTTGGCCATTTTTGTTCACTTCTAAGTCTTGTAGAGCGGAAATTTCATGGTTTACATTCTGAAGAGGAAGATAAAAATTTTTCAAACTTTCAACTGGAGATCTTTCATGGGTTTATTTTCGAGTAGGAACAATGGGATTTCATTCATGTGTGCTAAGGCCCAAGAGTCCTGTTAGTGAAGTTCCAGTTTGAATCAGGCCCTGTATTAGGCACTAGAAATTTAAAACAGAAAAAATGTGGGTAAATAAGTCACATATCTCTGAGGGCATTGTTTGACACAGAGACACACAAACAAAAATAATTATTTTCTAAGTATTCAGGTAAATACCTGAGGAATGAGTTTTATTCTTGTATTATTTATTCTTCAAGCATAATAATAATAATAACATAAATAGTGATATACATTTATTAGGTAGCAATAATGACAAACATCCATTATGTCATTTCAAATCACCAGAATAATATTTTACATTTTGGAAAAATAAGGCTTACTCAAGGTTGTATGACTAGTATGATTGATTCACAGCCAGATAAAGCTTCAAAGTTTAGTTTCTTTACTGTTTTTCTAAATATGATGCAACCTATGATTATGAAATATCTTTTAGGAGTGATGTAGTTTGGATGGATTTTGCTTAGTACAGTATTTCAAAAAAGGCAATGAGTAAAAAAGAAGACATTTCCTACTTATATGTAGCTTGCATCTTATTTCCAAAACCAATTTTATTTTGCTTTACAAATTGTGAGACAAATTTATCATACTATTTCTAATGTACAGAAGAAGAAAGTAGGGCCAACAAAATGATACGTCTTTCCTAAAATTGTATGACTAGAAACTTAGAGGACTACATGTGAGATCTGCTCTCTTTCACTCCTTCTATTATAGCACCTCAGGTGCTAAAGCATGCTATCATCTGTTTGGTTAAGGTGGAAACTACATTCCCACTATAATGTTTATGAGCTAAAATTGACCAAAAGAGATGCCTGTTGAGCTTCAGAAGCAGCAACGAAGGATTGGACATTAGTCACGGTTGGTTGTAACAGACTTGTGATGAAGAGTGAAAGGAGACCTGTTGGGTGTGAATATTTGTGCCAGCTTCCATTTGTCTTCTCCCCTTCATACCCAGCACATCTTCTTGATTTCTACTTTTGCTGCTCAGAAGCAACAGACTGATGTAGGCTGCAGGCCTACAGAGCAGTAGGTGCTCAGGAGTAGCAGATGCAATGCAATCCTTTTGTAAACTTCCCTTTTGTGTTTCTGGTTGGTCCAGGATGTGTTTTGCATCTCAGATTTCTCTTCTGGGTCTACTTTTCATTTGTACCACAACTTCAGATATATTGATTAGACCTCCTGATCTTTACTCTCCTCTAGATCTTCATTTTTCCTTTCCTCTCACATAGTGTAAGGTCTAGATCCTACAATGAATCCCTATTCCCCTAACATTCACTTCCTCAGTGAACCCTGATGGTACAGTCATAATTCCCATAAGTTGTTTCACGGGAACAGAGCCCAAAGATGGAATTGATCTCTGATCTTATAGATGGAAGCCCATTAAAGACTTCAACATCACTGATAAATGGGACACTGGTAGTTCATGGTGTGCAACAGCTAAACATTTAGATTTTGTCTGTAGTCATGTGGAGTACATACAAGGCAATGCTCTGGGTAATTGTTTGATAGGAATATTTTCATGAAAATAAAGAGTATAAAATACTTTAAGTTTATTGATCACAAGAGATAACCTGGATAAAGAAAATAAACTCAAGACTTTAAATTCTTACTTTAGGGTCTAGAAAATAGATATTAGGAGCAAGGTGAAAGTGAAGGATATGTAACAGAGTTAGAGCAGAAACCAGAGTGGTTTGACCTTTAGAGACCTTTGGTTTGGGATTATTGACTGTGATGTCTATAGACATCAAATATACAAGAAGTTTTCAAAGTTCCTCCAATTTTTATAGTCAATAAAGCTTTAGTTCATTAACAGTATGAAATCTTCATATATAGAGGGTCATTATTCCTTGAGTACTATCCTTTAAATGGATAGATGACAGGGTAACTATGCACAGGGAAATGGGGATTATCTGGACTTTCCAGGGATCACTGGATACTGGCTTTGACTGAAACCAGTACTGGGTCCCCTTGGCACCACAATGGTCTACGAATCACAGTAGGGGCTTATAGAGGCTGGGCAATTGATTAATGGAATTTTCATTCTAGTTGATCTTACAATGGGCTAAGTGGGTCTTTGCTGGTATGTTGCTTCTTCCAAACTGTAGTTTATAAATAGATGCATTTAATAACTAACAGATACATTTAATAACTCATATTTCAATGAACTTTGGGTTGAAAATTATTATAGAAGCCCATACTGTGAGTTCTCTGAGATCTATTGCACTTAAAGAAGAATCTCAGAGATTTAGTGCCACCATCAGGGATATGAAGAATATAAATGCCAATGCTACCGTGTTTCCTATCAATTTTCCTATTTGGTTTATATAAAATAAATAAAGATTTTACAGAGTCCAAAGTGATTATCATAAACTTCAGCTAGTGATAATAAAAATTTTCAGCTATTCTTTCTTTACTGAAGAAAATCAATTGATCTTTTAACAACTAATATGTGGGTACTGATTTGTAAGAAAAAAATTTTTCTATACCTGTTATTACAGACTACCAAAACCAGTTTTCCTTCATCTGGCATGATAAACAATATACCTACACTCTCCTATTTTAGGTATCCAAATCTCTATAATGTTATTTAGTATTTGAGTAATCCAGTATTAGATATTTAAATTTGTGGACCTCATGCCTCTGCTCCATATTTTAATCTTTATTCTTTAATTTAAAAAAAAATGTAAAAACAATTCTTAGCTCAGGAGCTATATGAAAGCAGGCCACAGACCAAATTTAGCTTATGGACCATAACTTGATGACCCCTGATCTTATCCACAGAGACCTTGATCATTTCTCTTTTACACAGGGTCTTCTTGTGGCCCACCATATATATTGATAACATTGTGCTCATAGTACCTTGAGTAGGAAGATGTAGTTTACTGAAAAACTTTAGGAATGTAAAAGTGTGGGCAATAAATCTCACTGAAATTTTGTCATGCTTGCTTGGTAAAATTACTAAAGGATTAATGTTCTCAAATTGTTACATTTGGACTATCTTACCATTAAGCAAGAAGAAAATTTCCTAGTGAGTTTCTTTGGAGTTTTGAGGCAACCTCATTTGGCCATGCTAATCCAACTCGTTTGTCAGTTAACTCATAGGACAATGACTTTTGAATGGAGTCCAGAAGAAGAAATAATTTTATAACAAATTGAGGTTCCCACAAAGGATGTTCTGGGTCTTGGGTCATATCATATAGCAGATCCAGGGGTGCTTGGAAGATCACTGGCAGACAAGGTATTGTATAAAGCCTTTGACAATTTTTGTAGGTGAATATACACAATTTGCTACATAATGTGGTTCATTAAGATATTGAAACAAAGGTTTGGCATCTTCTCCATATTGCATCTATATTTATATTTATTCTCCTTTTGTGTAACAGCTCCTGTATGCCACTGGGCTCTAGGAGAAAACAAAAACAACTGACTATGAACCACCACATTATTAAATCACAAGACCTGAGTTCTTGGTTTTAATCTGAGTGTTGTTTGAGTCACACAGCTATAGAATTGGCCACGTGTAATAGCTCTCCATCATCAAATGAAAGTGGTGCATGTGTAGGAATCAACATAAGCATGTCCCAAGTGCTTCTATTCTTCGCACATATTTTTCTCACTTTACCTCTCCTACTGCATTATGGGGAGCTCCTTGTAACCACGGAATAGAAATATTCAGAACTGACTAAAAGTAGTTTTGCACAAAATACTGAAACTAACTGAAAATATTAGGGATTATATCACTGTAACCTTGGTCAGGGGAGGCCCTTAGTTTCAGTTTTAAAGAGAATTTTTTGAAATGAGTAGCATTGAGCAGCACACTTCTTTGTTCATATTTCTCTCCAAGGATAAATGATCAGAGACACAGATCCATACTGATTCATTGCGAGTGGCTAGAATTTGATTGCTTGGTCAGTGAGTTAAAAGGAAATGATTAGAAGCAGGTAAAAAGGGAAACAGGTTATTTTTAGGGAAGGGGCATAATAGGTGAAGAAGACATTTGCATTTTTGTGTGAATTTTCATGAAATATTACCCACTTTAGAGAAGTTTTAAATAAGTAGAATGCTTATTTAAGTCAGGTTCTCTTCCCAGTCACTTGTGCCCTTGACTAATGGGTGCAAAATTATGGCAACAAAAATGGCTATTTTGCATAAGTTCATTTATATAGACTTCCATTAGCCAACTGAGAACTAGTTGTAGTCACCAACTTGCCAACAGAGAATAGCAATAAATATATTCTGTCATTGCATCATTTCAGCCACCTCTGATTCCTGACTTAACTTAGACATCGTTTGCACATTGCATTGTCTTCCATTAATAATGAATAAAAACATTAATTTACAGTTTTAATACTTCAGTGGCTTGAAAATTGTTTATCTAAGATAATCTTTACTACTTTTGTTTTAGTTGGGGTTTCCATCACCCATGTAATCAAAATACTCAACAAGAACCATTTAGAGGAGGAAAGTTTTATTTGGGATTCACAGTTTCAGAGGTCTCAGTCCATAGATGGATGACTCCATTTCTCTGGTCCTGGGGTGAGGCTGAACATCATGGAGGAAGAGCTCAGAAGAGGAAAGCTGCTCAGCACATGGTGGGATCAGGGAGTGATGGGAGAAGAGGCCACAGGGAAGATGCATCGTTCCAGGGCATGTCCCTAAGTGATTCATCTCCTCTAGCCACGTCCCGCCTGCTTTTAGTTACCACCAGGTCAGTTCACTCAAATTAGGATGGACTGATTAGGTCACAGCTCTCATAATACAATCATTTCACCTCTGAACACTCCTGCATTAACAGCATTTTGGCAGACACACATCGTGTCTGAACAATAACAACTTTGAGTTCATTAAAATAGATATCTTTTTTAGTGAAAGAGTGATATATGTGTATAAGTACCCAAGAATTTGTACAAATAAGCAGCCAGTTTTTCTACATAATCAAATAGATGCTGTCATCAAATATTCAGAAATTATCCATCAAAGCCTCATGATTGTGGCCAACATTATATGGAGAATAGAAAATAAGGAAGACTAGCTGATTTAAAGCTTTTTAGTGTCTAGAGAGTGTCTTGTAAACCCTCGGGTATAATATTTATTCCCCTTTACCCATCATGATTTACTCTACAATTTATAATCACACGTGAACTGCTAGTTCTAAATCAAAGAACATTTTTGAGATGGTAAAACAATTCTGTTGAGAACTAGTAAATCTCTCCCTTAAGCATAATTGAACTTTCCAGTACTCCTTGGGGAGGATTCATAAGATACAGCATCATGTTACACAAGCTACTTATGTGAAAATATTATGATTTTGTCTAATTGGACCATTAAAATATAGGTTTCCATAAAATCTGAACTATTACTTGAATAAGTTCACTTACCCAGAATTGAATGTTTTTTTCAAACCATATTCTGAAGAACTGAATATTTTGGCTTATGCAACCAATTAATAAATAGAAGTTAGCTGGTCAAACATGAAAGACCAAGTCAAACCAATATTAACTACTTAATACCAACTAACTTATGACTGGCAACAGCTGAGAATTTTTATCACTGACATTTCTGGACTAAGACTGCAGTACTGTTGAGTAAAATGGAGATTAGAAATTCATGTATGAGATGAAGAAACCTCTGTGTTTGATGATGGACATATGTGAAAATCTGGGAAAGGAAGGAATGTAGGGTAACACTGTTGCTGTTTTACCTTTGTAATGCTTCTATTGAGAACTTTCTTCCTGGTCAGAATTTAAGCTATGTGGAACATGAAGGAAAGGAGTCAAACATCCGTAAACCTTTCCTTATTCTTTTCAACACCGTATTCCTTTTGAAACTGAGGAAACCCATGCTCAAAGGTTGAAAAGCAAAGGTGCTGACAACTGCATCTAGGTGGAAAATAATTGGGTGCTTGTGTGTCAAAGCACCAAGGCATATAAAACCCAGATTCTGAACATCAGTAGAAAGGCAAGTGGGTCAGAAGATAACCTGTGTTCCCGTGTGACTCTGTAGCTCTGTCTTCCAAAGGCTCGTTTTGGAATTCATGACGTTCTCTTATAACCCAATGAAGTCTAAGACTCTTATTATGGTATGTTAATAGTGCTGCACAATTCAACAGAGTCTGCTGGAATGGGAAGGAATAATCTCTAAAGGCTTGAAATCATGTAAGAACCTAAAATAATCATGGCAAACTCTCACACTGTGAAACAAAATATATGAAATATTCTGAAGATCTGAGCATAAAGAACTTTTCTAAGCTAATGAGATAAAGGTAGTGATCGAAGAAACACAAGGTAGTCACTTTGGTTTAGTAAATTATACAAATTTGTGCATAAATTCTCACAAAAGAAGAAAAAAATCTACTAAATGTCATTCAAGATTTGTTCTCCAAAAGATATTGAAATGATATCCATGTCAATTTCTTAATAAAGAATTTAGGATTTTTAAATTAACATTCTCTATATTTTGACTGTAGTGTAATATTATTGTGACTCAAGAAATTCCTTAAGAGAGAGAAGTGTTTTGTAGGAAGAGGCTTTTATTCCAGCGTTCTGATGAGGGTATACTCTGCTACAAAGAATTGCATATCCTGGGCACTGACAGATGATTCCACACTCCTTGGTAATAATCAACTTCTAATAGAGTCTACAAGGCAGTGTTATTCAATACAGCAGTGTCTGGAGATGGTGAACATGGTCAAAGCATGGTCATATCCAAGTTACATGAATTTAGGAAAGACATTTAACCTTTGTAGGTGAGAATCTTAACAGCTCTGGTCATTTACTATGATTATTAATTCTCACAAAGCTATCAAAAGCAATACTAGGGGCGGGAGTGTAGTTCAGCAGTAGATTGCTTGCCTGGCATGCTGAAGAGCCTGAGTTCAAACCCCAGCACCACATTCATAATTAAGTGTTAGGAAACAAAGCCCAGATGAATAAATAAATACAATTGATACTCTCTCTCTCACAGACACATATTCTCTTCCTCCTCTCTCTCTCTTTAAAAAAATAAAGAAAAAGCAATAATAAATGCTTACTACACATTTATCTCCTGCCATACTTTTCATTCATAAAATGGTTAAGATTAGATTCAATGTCAGTAAATGAAAACAAAATAACAATAGCTTAAACCAAGCAAGGATTTATTTTTCTCTTCTGAAAATGAGGCAATCCAGGGCAATCTTGGTGGTTCTTTGATTATCTATTTGTGACCTAAAGGAGTTCTTCATCTCTCTCCAGCAGTTTTCTTTCAGGGGAAAGGCTGGGGGAGTGACTGTACCCCTTTATTTTAATGAATTTGGATTCAGTATTTCTACTTGGATCTCACTTAACAGGACCTATTTTTATGGTTTGGATATGAGATGTCCCCCCAAAGTTCATGTGTGAGACAAGGCAAGAGCACTCAAAGGCGAAATGATTAGGTTATGAAGAGTGTAAACTCATCATGACTTAACCCACAGATATGGATTGATTGGGTAGTAACAGTAAGCAGGTAGGTCATGGGGAGGAGGCGGGTCGCTGTGGGGTGTCTTTGAGGCTTATACTCTGTCCCTGATGAGACTAACCCTCTTTGTTTTCTGACTGCCATGTCATGAACTGATTTCCTCCACCACACCATTCTGCCTCTCCTTGGGCCCAGAGCTATGGAGGCAGCTATCAATGAACTGAGAACTCTGAAACTGAGAAATATAAACTTCCTCTTCTACATTGTTCTTTTTAAGTTTTTTTTGTTCATAGTGACAAAGAAGTTGACTAAAATGCCTAGGAAAAAGATGCTGTGATGGTTAATTTATGCATTAACTTTACAAGGCTATATGGTGTAGAGATATTTGGTTAAATATGATTTCTGGTGAATATGTGGGGGTGTTTCAGGGAGCAGTTTGCATTTGAATCACAAGGCTGAGGAAGGAAGATACCCCTTTCCCATGTGAGTGGGCACCATGTAATCATTGAGAGTGTAGAAAGAAAAAGGGTTGGATGAGAAGATCAATCATGCTCTCTGTCTGGCTGTAAGAACTGGATTTGGATCTTTTCCTCCCCTCAGAGTGGAATTTACACCATAGGCTATCCAGTTCTCAGGCTTTCTGACTTGGAGTAGAACATGTACTCTTGGTTCCCCTGAGGCTCAGGCCTTTGGACCCAGATTGCAACTTTACCACCAATTTTCCTAGGTCTCCTGCTTACAGATTATAGATAATGGGACTTCTCAATGTGCATAATTGTGTGAGCCAGTTCTGTGTACTTTCTCTCTCCTTATGTATATTCCTTTCTATCTGCCTTTCTCTTTTATAAGTGTGCATGCTTATGCACATGTGTATGTATATTCTCTGTAGGTTCTGTGTTTCTGGAGTGCTCTTACTAATACAACTTCAAAGAAAGTAGAACATGATGAAATGATGTTTTTCATTCAGAGGGTCTTGTGTCCAATTAGGAATGGGTTCTGTTTTTACACATATTTTTATAATTACTGCAGAAAAATGGAGAACATATAAGATGGAAAATTCTCAACCTGTAATATACATTCTTCCTATACTGTCTAAATATAGCCAACATTTCAGAGGACTTATGCAAAGTGATTATTTCAATGATTTTAGTTGTATCTCTATAAAACCAAATTAGTATCTGATTTGATAGACTAATGTGATTGAAAGATGGACTGAATCAGGTATTTGTCATTACATAGAATGAGTGCAAAATGAAATTACAGGTTTAGCATACCTAATGTGGAACTCCGAAATATGAATTAATCCCAAATCTGGAAATTCTAAGCACCAACATGCCGCAGTGAAGAATTGCACATCATGAAATTTTTCCCCATGCATAAAGTCATTTAAAATATTGTATAACATTAATTTCAAGAACTGAATATTGGAATGAGTCTTGGGTCCCATACCCAAGAAATTTCATTATGCATATGCAAATATTCCCAAATCCAAATACATGAAATCTAAAACACTGATGCTACAAAGCATTTCATAAAAGGGATCCTCAACATGCACATAATTTTTAATAATCCAAGTAATACATAACTTTATTTCAATCTATATTAATACTCTTAATAATGAAATTAGAAAATGGCAAAAGAGGGCCAGAGCAATGGCTCAGCAATTACGGTGCTTACCTGGCATGGGCAAGTACACGAGTTCAAACACCAGCACCACGTACATAGCTAAGTGTCAGAACAATGAGAGCCATATGAAAAACTAAGTAAATTTGATTCTCTGTCTCTTTCTCGCTCTCTTTTTTTTTAAAAGAGAAAATGTCAAAAGGAAGTAATTATAAATTCATGTCTAGAGACATCAACTCTGCAAAACAATATAATACTTCATTTTTAAGAGAATGACTTTAGATTTTAATAAAATAATCACATCACATTTTCATATATTTCTGCTAAATGAAAAAAAAGGAAAAAAATGAAGAGGAAAAAATAAGATGTGTCTGAATTAAATATCCAATTAACAGATGAAAATCACCAGCTAAATCAGTTTTCTGCTTTCATATGGATGAGAATTGGCTGGATAATCAACTTAATTGTACATAAATGGGCCTGTTGGGAAGTAAAAATAAATTTGGCAGAAATATATTTGACTCAGGAGGGTTGGGGATGTGAGTTAGAGGAACAATGTTGGTTTGAAATGAAATTACACATTAAGTCTATGGGTGTAACATATTTTTGACAATTTGAATTGAGACATTTACACACACACACATACACACACACACACACACTTAGCTAGAAACTTTGAAATTTCACCTGTGGTTATCCAATATTCAGGAATTAACTCTCTAGGTTGGACCTGAGCAGACCTGGAGTTAGGAGCTCTGGGTTTTTGCTGGATCCTGCCACAAGGAATTTGACTGGGAGATGATGACAGAGGAGATGATCTCAAGTCGGTCATTTCCTGGAGTGGCTCTAGCCCGGGATTCTTTGCCTTGTGACTCTATGCCTCGAATTTCCTAAAAATTTACCCAGTGTTCCATCTAGAATAGAAGTATTTTGTACAAGGTGACATGAAGGGCTATGGCATCTCTTCTTGGCGCCACCCCATCTCACATTTGAGAGTCTTTGCTTGTCATTTGTGTGGTGTTACTTTGACTGGGCACAATTTCCCACTGCTGCCATTTAAATGATAACAGCATGTTCTAGTGATTTTCAAACTGTCAGAAAAATGACCTTAGACACCTCCATCATTTTCAGTGACTATAGATACAGCCGTAGGAAAAAACACAGCGGAATTTTAAATAAACCAGAATAAATCCAAGCTGTCTCACTTCCCCATTTCTGACACTTCCAATCTTGTAGTCCCATCCACCTCTGCTATGTTACAAAAGCCACATTACCTGCAGAGGGACGCCCAAGAACTGGAATGTTCTAAAGAGAAAAGCAAGATGTTCCCTTTGTATCTTGATTTTTAATCTCCCCTCCTAATTGTCTGAAGGGACTCTCTCCTTCCCCAACCCTTATATAAGTATGCTACTCTCAACCTATTTATCCCAATTTTAAATTAGTTTAATCATTTCCTTCGTTTTAGAAATTGGAATTCCCTACTAGAATTTCACATATTTTAGTGTGAGGATGGTCCCAAATCCATCTCGTTTGACTCTTTTCTCCCTAATGATAAAAACAGTGGGTAGCCCGTAGTGGGTGCTCAATATGTTGAATGACTGAATCAATAAATAAATGAATAATGAGTAAATGCATCCAAACTTAGGAAGAAAGCCTTACGTGAAAGCAAAGGAAGTAGCATATTTGGGATTAATAATTAATCTACTTAATCAGTGTTATTGCATTATTTTGACAGAGCCATCACATACCAAGCTGAGTAAATTTGTGCCCATTATTAAGTTCTGTTATTTAATTTGGTTTCAGTGCACAACACTTTTTTCTCTGTGGTTGTCTACATTTTACTGTGTTATAGATTTTCTGAATGCATGCAAATGTACCCAAGATGGCTCATTTTGTTATCAATTCCCCAACTGCTGGCTCCCTAATCATTAACTAATTGTCTCTGTGCTCTATTGACGCATGGCCACCTTCTTGCTAATTTTTGCTGACACCATGAAGGCCCCCAAGAAGGGGGCTAACCTTTGGTTGTTCACTCAAGAGCCACAGGTGGGAAGACCATCGATCAGGCTGGCCTCTGTGTTCAGGAAAACCTCATCAACGTTCCAAGCCATTTGTCTAATGAGGCATCATTAATTGACAATGGCCAGGTGGATGAAGAAGTTCCTTCATTAGAAGTACAGAGGCTTAGACAATCTGAAGCATGAAGAAGCATGGTCCATTTGGTGGAGACTGTACTTTAGGATAAAATATGAAACTGAAGCTATTAATTGCTCCTTCAAATTTCTGCTGTCATATAAAATTTATATAAGAGGGACACACTACAAATAGGTCGCCGCTAATATTTCAGGGTTAATGTGTACTATTGGGCAGGATTGGGGTTGTTGATATTTGTTTATTTCCTATAAAAAAAAGGCAGTGCATTGCAGAGCAATAAATTTGAAATGATTGGAAAGAGTCAGTACTGAATTCAAACATGATATAGCCATCTGGACCAAGAAGTTCAGTAACACACTTATGTATTAGCCAGTCTTGACATCCACCTATACAAATAAATATATTGAATATCTATTTATAATGGAGGGAATTTTCTGGTATATATAGATAATTGGGATGTGGATGTATACATGGGTAAACACCATCAGTAACCAACAGAGATAAAAGCATGAGTGCTCACTAGGAGTACACATTTTAATTGTGAGAGAGATGACCAAGAGGAAAGATAAATGAGCAAACTTCAGAGTGATACAAAGTAGTTAAGTAATCTTTCTTGAAAAAAGAAGAGGTGAAACAGTGGGTTTAGGGAATCAGGAGTAAAGTAGGTGGAGGAGAGTAGCAAATTTTAAATAGTTAAGTAGTCAGGACCACCTTGTGGAAACTTAAGGTGAGGAAATGAGAAACTGGGAAAAGAACAAAATGGGCAATGGGGGCAGGGAGATGTAACCTTTAGATAGGGGAAGACTTGGTGTGTTGAAGGATCCTGGTGGAAGCTGTGTAGCTAGAGAAGGGTGAGTAAAGGAGCCTGGGGCAAGGACATGAACTCTGAGGGTTGAGTGAGTGGCCTAAAGGATGGGCAAGCAGAACCTTTTTTGCCATCACAAGGACTCTGGATTTTTGGGTAAAAAAAGTATAAATCATAATACTGAATTTTAAGAGAGTCAATAAATTGATTTATTAAATGCAAGAATAATTGCTTGCTATGTTGAGAAATAGAAAAATGTAAAAGTCAGTGTATGTTTTTAATGATTTAAATGACAATAACAATGATTATTTAAAGCTATAAAGCTCTAATAAGAATAAAAATAAATAAATAATAAACTCATCACGACTGGGGCAGGGAAACAAAAAGTAAAAAAATGAAGACAATGAATCAATCATTTGGACATACATATGTATATTTATTAATTTTCACTCATTTGGAATTCTTGCTGTTCCTATCATTGCTTGTGTTCTGGGAGGTTGTTGTAAAAGGCTTTTGTGGGATTCAATATCAGCTCATTGTCTCTCTCAAGTGAACATGCCAAGGGGACATATGGGAGAGGAATCCACATTGACAAATTTCCTATATAAAGGAGCTGAATTCTGAGGAGCTGCTGTGAAATTAGCAGGTTCCATTGGAAAATGAGTATCCATTTTGGTGGAGCTAGTTTTCAAAACTAAGAATGTTCTGACATCTGACAATTAAACATGAAATAAACTTGGTGTGTAATTGAGTTTCAGAGCATTTCTTAGTCCATGGCTGCCCCAACCACCACTGAACAACATTAGGGTTACCTTGTTTTTGTGGGATTACACATAGCTATTTTATCATTGACACGAACTTGGAAAATATACAAAGAAAATAAGCAAGAATATAAACTACCATTATTTCTGCTACACAGAAAAACAATCATTACTAATATATATTTATATCTCCTTCTCAGTCAAGTTCATTATACATTATTCTGAACTCAGTTTACAAGTGCCTTGAATCAAATATGCATTCAATGGATATGTTATTCACTATTTTACATATCACTGTCCAGTCATGCTGTCATCAGGTCATAAGAAGATCTTTATAATTTTAATTACAGTTACTGCTCCATTGAATGGGTGGGGGGGGGAGTACAGTGCACTGATAACAGGCTCCGGAGTGAGATGGGTCTGGTAGGCATCTTGAATTAGCCACTTGTTTTGTTGGGTGCTTTGTGAAAGTTGCATATTTTATCTGAAGTTTTATTTCTCCATCTATAAAATAGGTTCAATTATTATGTCTACTTCATAGGGATTTTAGGATATTTACGATTATATAAATATGTCATTTGGTACATTTATAGATCACTAACAATAAATAAATAATTGCTATCATTATTATATTAATCTGAAATGATACTGTTGGAAACTGTTATTTTACTGTTATCCAGATTCTCAATTATAAAGATAATTCCACAGTGAGCATCTTTGTGACAGGTTTGTTTTCATTTATATTTCTTTCTGAGTGTGTTAATTCTTAGA
Organism: Aplodontia rufa; assembly: GCA_004027875.1. Taxonomy (NCBI): domain Eukaryota; kingdom Metazoa; phylum Chordata; class Mammalia; order Rodentia; family Aplodontiidae; genus Aplodontia; species Aplodontia rufa. Next base: position 31,586 of record PVKS010011848.1, on the reverse strand, counting down.
AATAAGATTAGTGAGTAAGATAATATATGTATATATGCAATTTTAATAACTGCACTTATTCGCATAGAATGGTATTATCTTTAAATATGTGCTATGTTAGAGAAAATAAACATATAATGAATAATCTGCTATTTTCTTATTGTTCTAGTTTCGATTTATTTCCTAAATTATTGATACTAAGAAAATTTTGTTCTTCCTAATCAGTTTTGTGGATAGCTTTTTTATGTTCTTAGCCCTTTATTCTAAGATGAGATGAGGTGGATTTGTTTGAACAATATTTCTACACATAAGTGAATCTTGAGATTATTTTCAGAAACAACATTTCAAAATGTAAAACTTATATTTAAAGTATTTTGTGGTAGATGATTTTACATTTTGTGATTGCTAATGAAGGTGAATTACTTTTTCTACTCTCTTTGGAGGCTTTATTTGTTAAGAAGACTTAAAGGTTAGCTCACATTATTTTCTGTTGAATTTGTATTTATTGTATGGTACATTGATGGAATTAACATAGACATAAAAGTATATAACAGGTCTAAGTGTTACTAACAGTCTGAGCTACCAATACAGCACATCAGGTCCTATAATATGTAAATACTATGATAGAAAAAAATGATCCCAGTGAAGGATTTAAATATGCATAATTTTGCCATGTGGGGCCTATGCTAGAGAGGTGAAACCCTTAACAGTTTTGCTATGTTCTTTGTATCTATTTTTTTTTCTATGTATTTTCCACTATTCGTTCGACTCAAAGACTTCCTAAAAATCATAGTGGAAACTGCAGCCAAGTTTAAATGAAATAACTTGAAATATTATCACAACATGGGACTTAGTAAGTTTTGATTGCATTTGAGGAAAAACAAAGACTAGATTCAACTTACAGCCTATTTATTTCTGCCCGGTGAATCTGCTTCTGTTCCATCACATGATGATTCCCAAACATTGAATTAGCTATCAATTTTAGGGGTAAATAAGCCATTTGTGACTGATGCCATAAAAACAAATTTTATGTAATCAAGATTTCCAGCCCCAACTGGAGACTTCAGTGTCATGTAGCGTAAGAGGATGAGGCTTAGGCTTAAAGATCTACCCGATTCACCAGTGGTACCCAAACATGAAAGAAGTGGGCCAATCTCGGGGACCTCAGCTCAACAATTTAGATACAGATAACCTATAAGAGAGTTTAGTTCTGCTTACATTTGAAATGTTCTTTTCACCTTGACCATGATATCCTTACTGATCCCTATAAAGTAGAGAATAATAGTAATTATGGTCAAATGCTTTTGTGAAGAGTGAATGAGATAATGTATTCAAAGAGTGACCAGTGCCTGATAAGCATTCAGTTAGTGTCATTTTCATAATATTATTAATACTTAGTATTATTGTTACATTAATTGTGGTTTTGCATTAAATGTGACTTTTTTCCTTACGGACATAATTCTCAGTTATTCAAAGATTTAGATTCAATTTAGACAATTGATATGGAATAGATTAGTAAATTCATGAAATAGGTCTTTAACTTAACTATGCTGTCTTTTTGGCAGCCTTAGCATGGGTATGCAATTCCTTTGGGATTTAGTGTTATTTGCCTTTATTAATACTAAATTGAATACTAAAATTTGAAAGGTAATTTAGTTTATATATGGGAAAAAGTGTCATTTCCCACAACATTAACATCATACTGAAACTGAATCACTATAAAGATGTGATGGTAAATAAATTAAATGACTAGAATTTGACTATTATTCACTCAAGACTAGGTGAACTTAAAAAAAATTAATTAAACAGAGACAGTGAACAGGAATGTTTCTTCTAAATGTGAAATGTTATAAACACAAAATTAACAAAAGAATGTCAGCATTCTTTTCTTTTTTTTTTAAGAAAGAGGAACAGTGAGAGAGAGAGAGAGAGAAACAGAGAAACAATTTTCATTTTAGTTTTTCATGGTAACTTCTTTGCTCTGAGACTTCGTTGTGTACATGGGTGCTGGGATTTGAACTCTTGTACTCGCGTATGTGAGGCAAGCGCCATAACTGCAGAGCCACCACTCCAGCCCAATGTCAGCATTCTTTATGTCAGAATGTTGGCATAAATGATATATCTGCCTGTTGGAAATGAAAATTGAACCTACACATACTAGCTACATCTTTCATACAAACTCTTCACTGAATTTTGGCACTTTTACAAAGGGTTATATTTGGTTTTTTTTTTTTAATTTAAACAAGTTTTTGTGTCTTATACATAGACCCCATGTAAGTGCTATTTTCTTTCCCATTCTTGATATTTCTCGTTTTTACCGAAAGATAGTTAGCTCTTCTCTTATGATTAATTTTCTAATAGCCTCATTACCGTCAGTCACAGTCATGATGATTTAGTTAAAACATGTTTACAATGCCCTATCTTGACCACACCCTTGACAAGGAACTTCCTCTGTATTCCCCTGCATTGCTATGCGGAGGTGGTATCTATTTTTTTTCCATGACTGTGTTACCATGGAAATAATTTATTAAGATTGTCAAAGGTGGTTCACAGACTTTTAAAATAAGGATAATGTGGAAACTTTTCATAAAAAAATAAAAGACTAGGTCTGTCATTGTCTCTAAGAACCTAAATCTAAGAAGCAATCCATGAAACTGCAGTTCATTATAGGCACTATTATTCTTGAACTTTTGTAAATGTTTTCAAGAATATTTTAAAATGAAATCCATCTTTCTGAAAACTCCCTCATTTTCTATTACTTATCTAACAAATTTAATATTCCAGAAAATTAGGAAAATATCGAACATAGTTGTGTTCCATTTTTCTTTACACAATATAAATCAGACCATAACTAAATGCACACTAGCATGCATATATATACTCAAATATTTAATTTGGGTGATCAATTGATTTCTTTTTTGACTAATATTTGTTTAATAAAAATTTTTTGGAAAAATGCAGCTAGTTATCTTCAAATAGACCTATTGATACCTGTAATCAAAATTGTGTAAAGTTGTTCCCAAATATATACATATATGGTCGTAAGAGAGAGAGATATCTTAGGTTAGTTCTAGGTGCATTTAGAAAGTTTAAATTTCCCTTTAAAGCAGCAATTTGAGAAGTCTGCTTAGTGGACTCATTCTTACTTTGAAGGGGTCTTCATAACTGTTTTTCAATACTGCAGAATCCCAATAAGCTGACAAGTGAGGGAAAACTAAAAAACATGTGGCTAGGATGAATTTCTTAGCATGTTTCCTAAGTAACTAGTGAAAATAAATGTCGTACACATACTTAAGAGGAAAATTTTACTTACTTGGAAGGTTATTTTCTGTAGTAAAAAGTACAAAAATGGTATTTTCTAAGATTTTGCTAGTCAAAATTGTTGGCTACGACAACTAACATAGAAAATATCTAAAATACCATCTTCTTTGGAAGCTGATCATATAGTAGGATAAACAAACTAAATCTGGTTAGTCTAGAACTGATCCGTTTTATAGCAGAGAATTCTGTATCCCAGAAACCTCCAATCCAGGGAAACTAAAGTGATTGGTCACTCTAGAGTGTATGTAGACATTTTATCATCTACCCATCTAATCTGTTATGAGGTGAAGGAATGATTGTCTTAATAGTTGTGTTTATTTAAAATTGTTAACTAGATGCATTTTTAACTGATACATGACAATATAACAATGTTAAATGATCGGAACTGTGACAACACACTTCTTACTGTGCTTCAGTTAGGACTGCTTGCATGAAAAAAGTCCCATTTAAAAGCAGAATTTTGAATTGCTTACTCTGCTTCTAGAGGTCTGGGCCAGCACTGCAGGTGGCCTGCTCAAGGAAAAGCTCAGCTCAGCACAGCAAAAGGTAGGACCTTAAGCTGGCCTGTCATTCATCTGCCCCAGAAACCCTGTAGGTGGAGCCCTCTGCTAATTCCTAGGGTCTCGTCACATAGATTGACTTCCTTTAGGTTGATGATGATTGATTATGGTGGTTTCTTCATTACTTTAAACCTAATCAGTGCTTAGAGTAATTTGAGTAATGATTGCTCATTATTGGCAATTGTGAAGTTTAAGTCTTTCTCTATTTTGCTTCACAAGACAGCCAATTGAGAAATACTGGGAAACATTCCTGTTCACACACATATTCAAGAAAAGATTGGGAATAAATGATTCACAAAGCTTGTGATGGACAGGAAGTCACAGAGGTTTTGCAGAAGTTATATTACATATATTCTTGGCAGGAAACAATGACAGTTCCCACTAGATCAAATGTGATAATCAAAGAGACAGTTCTTACTGGATTTGAAAGTCATTCAGCCTTTTACTGAAATTCCCAAGTTCAATAAATCATGCTATTTCATATCATATTGTTGTACCACTTTGTCTTATAAATGAAGATCTATGATTCACCAACCAATTTGCTATTGTTAGAAAAGATAATTAATGATGCTAACATAAAAACCAAAGCTTTTTTACATTAAAACTTATCAGATAGTGTGTTATTAAAGTGTTTCCCAGACTCTCTTCCGTTAAATCAAGTTTAAAACTAAGTTTGATTGCATCATTTGATTGATTTACAGCCTGGAAATTGGCTACACAAGAGGGAGACATTTTAGGATGTTCAGCAAATAAATAATTTACCAAGTCATCATTAGATCTAAGGATATTACACATAGTGGGACTTATTAAATTATATTGCAATAATGCTTGAAGAGTCATGAATTCATAAAGGAAATTATAAGAGACTGCATTCACACTCTAAAATTGCAGACAATGTTGTGTGTGTGTGTGTGTGTGTGTGTGTGTGTGTGTGTATGAATGATAAGGCCAAGACTCTAACAGTTGTAACTATAAATGAAGGTTAGAAAAGTTTCAATTTGATCGTTACATGTGAAGTGTTTTTTCTTTTATATCTGTTTTACTCAGCTTTTATGTTGCTGTGACTAAAGGACCCCAAAAGAACAAGTTTAGGAGGAAAAGTTCATTTGGGGCTCACAGTTTAAGAGGTCTTAGTCCATAGAAAGCTGGCACCATTTTTGGGGACTGGAAGTGAGGCAGAGCATCATGGTGGAACAGTGTGGTGGAGGAAAGCAGCTCACGTGATGATCTGGAAGGAGAAAGGGAGAGGGAGAGAGAGAGAAAGAGAGACTCTGTTCTCCATATACATAATATATACCCCAAATGTGCATTTCCAGTGACCTACCTCTTCCGATCACACGCTACCTGCCTTCAGTTGCCAGTTAATCCCTAACCTAATCATCCTTTGGCTTAAGGTTCTCAAGACCCAATCAAAATCACCTCTCAGTCTTCCTGCATTGTCTCACAAGAGCTTTTGAGGGACACCTCACATTGAAACCACAACAATGTCCAAAGCCTACATTAGAAATACCTCAAAAATCATTTAAAGATGTAAAAGTGCATTTTAACAAATATTTTTGATGATATATTCATAAGAATGTTGTTTCTTACAATACTGTCAGGATTTAAACCCAATTACAACTTTAAAATTGAGAGCATTATTTTAATTGTATATTTGTTGAAAAAATTATGCCATAGAATAGGGAAGCCAAAAGAAGAAAATGGAAATGAAGTAAGTCTTCTCCTGCATCAAACCATATTATAAAATTAAGTTATAATTAAGGCAGCTGGAAATGCTGTACTAATACACCATCAAAGTAAGAAAAAATTATGACAAAGTTAATTGCTTATAGAAATTTACTCCACAATAAAATTTGACATTAAAATTAGGTAGAGAAAAGGTGGACTTCTCTCAAAATGTCTTGGGACATTTATAAATCCTTTTAGTTAGATTAATTCTTTGGAATTTATTCCAGGTTAAATTCTATGTGAATAATGTACTAAAGGAAAACATGGGTGCATTCCTTTATAATGCAGAAGAGGTAGAAGTTTCCAAAGCGGAGTTTAAATCTAGAAATAATGAGGAAAAGGACTGATAAATCTGATTACCTCATATACACACTTTAAAATATTCCACAACCAGGGTACAAAGATATGTAAGAAAGATGGAACATTTAATTTTTACAATCCAGTTAGAGAATTCATTTCCCTAAAATAGCTTCTAGAAATGAAGAAGTAAATGGCCAATTACCCTTAAAAATGGATTTATATTAGTAATGAAAAGTTCACAGAATAAGCAATGCAAATTTCCCTTAGCCATATCAAAATATGCTCTGATGAAATGAATGTTAAAACTAAATTTAGGAGGCTGGAATGGTGGCTTGGCAGTTATTGTGCTTGCCTTGCATTCCTGGGTCTGCAGGTTTGAACCCCAGCACCACATACACAATGAAGTGTCTGAGCAACAAAGGTCCTATGAAAAACTAAATAAAATTTATTCTCTCTCTCTCTCTCTCTCACTGTCCCTCTATCTTTTATAAAAACTAAATTTAAGTATTATATTTCATTCATATGATCAACAAATTTTTTTAAACTGGCCATGGTCTCTGATGGAGAGACTGTGGTTAAAGAGTTACCTCTCAAACTGTGATGTAAATATAAAATAATAATTTGTATAAGGTGATATTGGCAGTATCTAACAAAATCACATATGCATTTATGTTTGACCTAGCAATCCCACTTGTTGAATCTATTCATTGGTCAAGACAACATTAAACAAAACCAAAAGCAAACATGCCCACGACTGTCCAATGTAAGAGTAGGCAGTGTTATTTTTATGTGTGTATATTTGTGAACATGGAAATGGGTCCTTAATCTGAGAAGAAGGCCATGTTTCTACCCCACCTACTATCAACCTATCTAAAAACTCCATTGCCAGATATATTCTGCTACGGTTTGGATCTGAAATGACCCCCAAAAGCTCATATATCTAAGGTTTGTCCCTACTGCAGCATTGGAGGAGCCTTCTAAGATGTAATTGGATCATGAGGCACTAACCTCATCAGAGGATTCATCTCTTTTGTAGATCAATAAATTGGATGGACTACTGGAAGCAGTTGGAAACTGTAGGAAGGTGGTGCATTATGCCATTTTCAGGAAAATGGATGTATTTGGAAAGAATCATTTTAGGTAAAATAAGACAGACTCAAAAAGACAAGTGTCATCTGTTTTCTCTCATCTATGGAAGCTAGAGAAGAAAGAAAAAAGATATATATGTTTCTGAGAGGACAGTGAGAGAGAGGGAGGGGAGGGAGTGAGAGAGAGAGAGGGACAGAGAGACAGAGAGAATCAATTTTTATTTAGTTTATCTTATGGCTTTTGTTGCTCTGACACTTAGTTGTGTACGTGGGTGCTGGGGTTTGAACTCTTGTACTCGCGCATTCCAGGCAAGTGCCATAACCGCCGAGCCATCACTCCAGCCCCAAAAGAAAAGATCTTATGAATAAGGAGTCAGGCAATAGCCTTGACAAATCAGGCTGGAATCCCAGGTGCTTGGTAAACACTGAGATCCTGAATGTTACTCTAAGATTGTATGAACCAGTGTGTTCAGGAACCAAATGGGCTGGATTCAAACTCCATCTCTGTGTCTTACTAATTCCATATACTGTGAAGATTGCTGAATCTCTCTGAGCTTTGTTTCTTTATCTGAAGAATAAGTATAGATATAAGCATAAAGACAGAGCAATTCACTTTTTTAAGCTGCATAGCAAAAAAAGCAATAATAACATGACAATTTACTTGTGACATTCTGTCATCTCTCGTTTTCCCCTTTCATGTGACGTCTATGGTGCTTTTTCATCTATCTCCGTTCAGACATTCTTCAGCATATCAGCTTATACATTATACTTATTTTACTTATTTAACCAAGTATTTGATTCTATCTAGGTATGGAATCACATTTTCCTTATCTCCAGAACACTGGTAGACTAGATTTGCTGTCTACATTGTTGCTTAATAAGATAACCCATCTCTAAATTACATGATATTTGATTTATTTTGTTCCAATGAGAAGGTATTAAGGATTGCATAAGTAGTGTCCCTGTAACAGTGCATGTGTTGGAAATATAATCCTCCAGGAATGTTCAGATGAAAGAGTTAAATTATAAGAGATACAGCCTCATCAGTGGACTAATTAGATAGATTAATAATTTAAATGGATTATTGGGTGGTAACTATAAGCAGGTGGGATATGGCAGGAGGAGGTAGGTCACTGAGGTGACATGAGGATTATATTTTGTCCTTGGCTCTTTTCTCCCTCAGCCCCCTCCCCTCTCCTTCTTAGGTGCCGTAAACTGAGAGGTTTTTCTCCCCAACGCCCTTCTGCCATGATGTTCTGCCTCAGCCTGACCCCAGAACAGGAAGTCAGCCAACCATAGCCTGAAACTCTAAAACCATGAAAAAAATAAACTTTTCCTCCTCTAAATTGTGCTTGTCAGGTATTTTGGTCATAGTGATAAAAAGTTGACTAACACAGAAGGAACAAACAAAAGGAAGCATAGACCATGCAATATCATGGGAAGAAGTTACACACTTAGATAAAATTTTGTTCAAAGAGATGAATAAGCCATCTGTTGATCTGCACTCCCCTTTGAAAGCGTATGAGGATATGGAGGAGTGAAGTCAAGACTACTTGACCAGAATATATGATTTAACAATTGAAGATCCAACAGGAAAGAAAGGGATTATTCAAACATATAATGTGGTTGGAAAGGAAGCTTCTGAAACTTGGTGAAAGATATATTAGTAACTATAAATATCCAAAAAGCTCCTGAATTCAAAGACTCATATCAAGATACATTATAATTTACCTGTCAAAAGACAAAAGTAAAGAATGAATCTGAAAAGTAACAAAGGAGAAGTGACTCCTGATGTACAAGGGACCCTCAACCAGAATAACAGCAGATTTCCTAACAGACACTTCAAAAGGCTGAAGCCAGTGGGCCAATATATTCAGTTGTAAAAGAAGGAAAGCTAGAATATTATATAGAGCAAAACCACCCTTCAAAAGTGGATGAGAAATTAACATATCCCAGGTAGATGAAAGCTGAGTGTTCATTAACACTTGATTGTCCATGCAAGAAATGCTCAAGGGAGTTCTTCAGGTTGAAATGAAAAGACACTAGACATTAACTCCAGGCCACATGAAGAAACAAACATGTCAGTACAGATAAATACATAGATGATTATAAAAACTAATATTTTTGCAACAATATTTGGCAGAGAGCATAGTTTTTATATATTACTGAAGTTAAGTAGGCATAAATGAGAGCATTATAAATGTAGGATGTCAAATGTTAATGTCAATAGAATTTACAAAGAAGGTAGGAATACCAAATTAGGTAAGAAAGGAAATTGAAAATTTCATTACAAAAAAAGCAGCTAAACACAAAAGAAAACAGTAGTTCAGGAAATAAAGAATGAAAATGCTAAAAGCCATACAGGAAAGAGTAAAATAATAGAAATAAGCCTCTCCTTTATTAACATATTATTTTCAATGTAAGTAGACTAAGTTTTCCAATCAAAAGATAATAGATTAAAGTGTGTGTGTGTGTGTGTGTGTGTGTGTGTGTGTGTTTCTCAAGCACACACAGGACGTAACCCAGGTGAGATCCCATGTGAGGCAGGCCTCAGGAAAATTCCCAACAGATTTGAAAGATAAGTATCACTGAAAGTGTTTTATCTAATCACAATGGCATGAAGTTAGGAACCAATAACAGAAGTAAGATCGGAAGATTCACAAAGTTGTGGAAATTGAACAACTGTTTTGAAAAAGCAATGGATTAAAGAAAAAAATCAGGTAAATTATAAAATATGTGGAAATGAATGAAAACACAATGTATCATAATTTGTCATATGCAGCAAAATCAACCTAGCAGGCATTATATCTTAAAAAGCTGACAAAAAAACAAAACAAAACAAAACAAAAAATCCCAAAACTCAGGAAAGCTTTGGGTGGATGTGTTGGCAGATGCCATAATCCCAGCTGCTTTGGAGTTTAAGGTAGGAGGATCAGAAGTTCAAAGTGAGCCTTAGCAACTTAGTGATGACTCTCAAAAAAAAAAAAAAAAATGTACCACAGTTTTCGGATCCATTCTTCCTGTGAGGGACACCGGGGTTGTTTCCATAGCCTAGCAATAGTAAATTGTGCTGCTATGAACATCGATATTGCTGTGTCACTGTAATGTGCTGATTCTAAGTCCCCTGGAAAGATACCCAGGAGTGGAATAGCAGGGTCGTATGGTGGAGTCATCCCTAGTTTTTTAAGGATTCTATTGTCTCCACTCATCTGTGGAGGTGGGGACTAGACCCTGGACAATGAGGAACCAATTTAACTCTAGAAACATGAGTTAAATTCAGATAAGATGTAATGCTTTACAATTTAATACTATTTTTAGAGTTATAACGGGAAGGGGAAGGGAGGGATAAGGGAGGGTAATGGGGGGGGCACTCCTGGGGACAGTTGCAATGTCCAGAATATATACACATCTTACACACATTTTATATTGTCTTGTTAAAATCTTGTAAGGTTGCTCAAAAATAAAAAAATTAAAAAAAATCTAAAAAAAAAAAAAAAACAAAAAGTGCCCCTTGGTTCAATACCATGTACCAAAACAGACAACAAACAAAATACAAGAAAACATTAAACTAATAAGTTAATTTTACAACTTAAAATCTTGGAATTACATGGGGATTATGGATATTGTAATAATAATTTTCCCCAAAGTTTAATATTTAACTTGTGTTTATGAAGAATCATTTGTTGGTTCCAATTCAAATATACTTGATTAGAAATAGCATAACAAGAAACTTAAATTCAGAACTAAATTCAATAACTTGACTGAAAATCATTTAATTAAAAAATTGTTATAGTTATTATAGGTTGCATTTGACAAAGAAGTTCATGTAATCAATCATTTAAGGTCATAATTTTTATTTCATTAGATTCTCAATTTGGGGCAATTATCTGAGTGTAAATTTTCTTCCAGAGCAGACTATTTTGATGTTTTTAGAACAAAATAAATTCTCAAACATCAAGTATTTATGATTTTATATCATTTTTATGTTCTGAATTTAGATTTTTTTTATTGAAATGAGGTCTCTATTACCAGCCAATAATGGATATATCCCATCTGCCTCTTTGTTCTTTAGAAGTTTTCTCTGATCTTGCCTAAATTTGGTAACTGTGTACAAAAATAGAACCCTAAAAGCATTTAATGTAAGAGATCCTGTGGTATCATTCTCTCCTGTAGAGATGTTTCCTAATAGCCCCTATTCATCTAGGAGCTCAGGCTTATGACTCCTGTCCTGGCACTCTTCCCACCACACCAGATTTTTCTGTACCACAGACAGGCAGCTCAATGTACAGCCTGACTGAGTTCTTTATCATACACCAGAAAGATAAGCAGCAGCCAAGATTTCCAGTGGAAATAATTTTTGTGTGATTTTTTGATGAATTGTGATAGAATTCTATAGTAATTATGAATCTCAATGTTTCACATTGAAGAGTGGCTACCTATTTTGCTAAAAAAGCTTTATATTTATGATTAGTAGATGTACTCTGGGTGTCACTCAAAGTGATTTCATAAATTTTTATGACACTTGAACAGTACAAATACACTTGCATATTCACTACGTTAGCACGTTTCAACTTCCATCACAGATCTGGCCAGGTGATTTCATCTCCAAATTGGCTTCAAAAAATGAATGCACATGGTGCTTAATTTCAGAGTTTCTAAGCCCTGAATGTTTGAAAGAATTTCTTGCATTAATAGACTGAAAAAAACTATTTAAAACTACAGAAATAATTGCTTAATTTCATCTATTTTTTAAGATTATTCTTAGAAGAAGGAAATGTCAATTTTGGCTAAAAGTGGAAGGAGATGCCTTTTGCCAATGAGCACTTTGGTATGACAGCTATAATTTAATTGCAACTTTCATGGCTCTGGGAGAACTTGAGTACTCTAAACCATAGGCAAGTTTCAGGTAGATCTTACCCAGGAGGCTGAACTCATATCAATTTTCTACCTTCCAACTCCCAAAGAACAGCTCATGCAGCTTTATTTAAATATGAACATCCTGAGAGTATGTAGTTATCCTGACCATGGAAACTCTTTGAACTGGTTTGGTTTCTCCTTGGAGGGAGGAGATGATGATATCCTTCCTGAGGATTAGGAGGACATGCTGGAGACAAACCAGTCCTGCTGATGCTTTCTGAAGTCTGAACCAAGGTTTGATTACTTTCTTTCCTCAATATTTTAAAGGTGGTAAGAAGAGGGATATTTAAGTTTGTGTCATTTAGTGTTGACTATTACAATAAGACTCCAACAAACAGTATGAGCACAGGAAACACTGTTAGGAAGTATAATTAGCATGATAACATGATCCACCCTGAATGGACTTTTCCTATTGTGCCTTAACTATTCCATTTCTTACTATCAGCAGTAATGTTTATTGACATTATGGTATATTCAAATTTTAATTTATTAAAATAGTATTGCAAATTATCAATGTGTTTATGATATTATTAGTAAATTTTGATTAATCAGAACTATCTTCATTTGCTTTAGTATCACAATTGCAAGACTTTTGCTTTGAAAGCTCATGTCCAGAGTCCCTGTGTTGCCTGTTGGGCCATTTGACAGTGCTCAGCTCTGATATGCACAACCAAGGTTTTTAAAGGTAATGCTTTTGTTTTATCTTCTTTGGAAAAACAGAGGGAAAGAGAGAGAGGGAGAGAAATCAATTTTTATTTAGCTTTTCAGGTGTTCTTTGTTGCTCAAATACTCCATTGTGTATGTGGTGCTGGGGTATGGACCCATGTCCTCATGCATGCCAGGCAAGCAACACAAGCGCCATAACCACCGAGCAACCGCACAAGCCCCTAAAAGTAATACTTTTGAGAAGACAATAAAACTTACATCAAAATTAAAACTATTCTCAGGAGCACATGGATCCTCCTACAAAAATAGATCATATTCTAGTTCACAAAGGAAATTTCAGCAAATAAAAAAGTAGATATTATTCCATACATCCTCTCAGACCATGATGCCATGACCCTTATAATTAATAGCAAAATCCAAGGCATAAAACACACATATACGTGGAGATTGAATAACACCCTATTAAATGAAGGATGGATCCAAGAAGACATGAGAACAGTAATTAAAGAATTCTCGGAAGAAAAAGAGAATGAAGACACAAAATGTCAAAACCTCTGGAACAGCATGAAAGCGTTCTTAAGGGTAAAATTATATGAGTGTTCACATTAATAATCAAGAGAGATCTCTAACAAATAAGCTTATGCTCCAACTCATATCTCCAAAAAGGAAGAACAATCTAATCCCAAAGCCAGCAAAGACAGGAAATAATTAAGATCAAAGCTGAAATCAATGAAATTGAAAATTAAAAACAATAAAAATAATGGACAAAACAAAGACCTGGTTCTTTGAAAAAATGAATAAAATTGACAGACTTCTAGCGAATCTAACTAAAAGAAGGAGAGAATCAAAGCAAATCAACAAGGTCACCAAAGAAAAGATGATCCACTACCCTTGAAATCAAATAGATTATCGGAACATATTTTGAAAAATTATACTCCTTTAAATCAGATAATCTACATGACAGGTACAAATTTCTAGACACATACAACATCCCCAAATTGACAAAGGATGACAATGAATTCCTAAACAGTCTAATAACAGGTACTGAAATCCATACAGCAACTAAAAGTCTTCCAAAGAAGAAAAGCCCAGGACTTGATGGATTCTCTGCAGGATTTTACCACACCTTTGAAGAAGAGCTAACACCTCTCCGTATTAAACTATTCCAAGAAATTGAAAAATAAGGAAGTCTTCCAAGCACTTTTTATGAAGAAACCATAATTCTGATACAAAAACCCAACAAAGACACATCAAAAAAAGAAAACTACAGACAAATATCCCTCATGAATATCAATGCAAAAAACTTTAATAAGGTTCTTGCAAACCGCATTCAAAAACACATCAAAAAAATAATTCATCATGATCAAGTGGGCTTCATTCCAGGTATGCAAGGCTGGTTCAACATACACATATCAATACATGTAATTCATCTCTTAAACAGAATTAAGGACAAAAGCCACATGATCATCTCAATAGATGCAGAAAAGGCCTTCAATAAAATCCAGCACCCATTTATGCTCAAAACTCTAGAGAAAAATGGATCAAAGGAACTTATTTTAACTTTGTAAAGGCCATATATGCCAAACCCTCAGCTAGTATGGAGAAATGTAGAAAGCATTTCCGCTGAACTTGGGAACAAGACATTGCTGCCCACTTTCACCACTATTATTCAATATAGACCTCGAGACCCTGGCTGGAGCAATCAGGCAGGAAGAAGAAATCAAAAGGATAAGAATAAGAAGGGAGGAAGTCAAACTATCCCTTTTTGCTGATGACATGATCCTATATCTGGAAGATCCAGAAAACATCTAGAGCTAATAAACAGATTTGGCAAAGTAGCAGGCTACAAGATCAACACCCATAAATAAATAACTTTACTATTTGCCAACAATAATAGGGCAGAACAAGAAATTAGGAAATCAGTCCCATTCCCAATATCCTCTAAAAGAATAAAATACTTGGGAATTAATCTAATAAGAGAAGTAAAAGACCTCTACAATGAAAATTATCGAAAACTGAAAATAGAAATTGCAGAAGTCCTGAGAAGATAGAAAGATGTTCCATGCTCTTGGTTATGCTGAATTAATATAATTAAAACGGCCATTCTGCCAAAAGCACTGTACAGATGCAATGCAATCCCCATCAAGTTTCCAATGTCATTCTTTGTATATGTAGAAAAAGCAATTCCCAAATTCATATGGAACAACAAGAAACCCAGAGTAGCCAACATATTACTAAGCAAAGAAGACGAAATAGGTGGTTTTGCAATACCATATCTAAAATTATACTATAGGACTGCAGTATTAAAAATATAATGGTACTGGTATCAAAATAGGAATGAGAACCAATGAAATAGAATAGAAGACTCTGAGACAGACCCATAAATCTTTAAATATCTGATCTTTGACAAAGGAGGTCAAAATATACATGGAGGAGAGATAGCCTATTCAACAAATGGTGCTGGACAAATTAGACAGCTACTTGCAGAAAACAGAAATAAGATCCTTATCTCTCACTGTGCATAAAAATCAATTCTAAGTGGATGAAGGAATTAGAAATTAACCCAGCTACCATACAACAGCTAGGGAAAAAAAATGAGGACCAACACTCTAACATATGGGAGTTGGTAATGACTTTCTCAACAAGGATTCTAAAGTGAAAGATTTACAGTCAAAAATCAATGAGTGGGATGCCATTAAAAAAAGTTTCTGTACAGACAAGGAAATAGTAAAAACAGTTAAGAGTCAACCTATAGAATGGAAAAGAATCATGGTCTGTGATCACTGTGATAGGGGACTAATACCCAAAATTTATATAGAACTCAAAAAACTCAACAAAAACACAAAGAATCCAATCAATAGATGGAACAGAGAGCTAAACAGAAACTTCTCAACAGAGGACATTGAGCAAGCCAATGAATACAATGAATACATGAGAAAGTGTTCTAAATCACTAGCAAATCAAAACTATCTTAAGATTTCACCACACTCCAGTCAGACTGGCAAAGATGAAGAATATAAATAATAACAAATGCTGGAGGGCTTCTGGGGAGATAGGAACACTGGCACACTGTTGCTGAAGTTGCAGACTGGTCCAGCCGCTCTGGAAAGCAGTGTGGAGACTTTTCAAAAAATTAGGGTTGGATCCATCACATCATCCAGCTATCCCTCCTCTGGGTATTTTCCCAGAGGAATTAGAATCAGCATATTATGGCAACACAGCAAAATCCATATTGATAGCAGCTCAATTTAGAGAAGCTAAATTATGGAACCAACCCAGATGCCTCTCATTGGATGAATGGATTCAAAAGCCCTGGTATATACATACAATGAGTTCTAGTCAGCTATTAGAAAAAATGATATTGCATTACTGCATCTATTGAAGATAAATGGATGGCATTGGAAGAAATCATGCTGAGAAAAGTTAGCCAAACACAGAGAGTCAAGGGCCGAATAGTATCCTTCATTTTTGGAGGCTGGACCTAAACCCAGGCTTGGGAGGAAGGTAGACAAACTCATGTATTAGGTGCACAGAACAAAAATGCATAATATTAATATTTATGGGACACAGTTGCAAGACACTTCATAAGATATTTGAATAAGCTATGCTGCATACCTGTACAAAAATATAAATGCTTAATCCCATTGTCAAATATTTTGAAGAATAACAAGGGATGATACAAAGGGAGGAGAAGAGGAAATGTTGGAACTGAGAAAAAGCAAGGTACATTCCAAGCAGTTATAAATGTCACTGTATATACTATAGCCATATATATAGTATATAAAATATTCTTCATAGGTATAAAAATTATGTCTCTGTATTTGGACATTTTAGGAACAATATAAGATCCAGAAGAAAGGCAAAGGATCAGGGGACCAGAGGAGGGAAGTAGATGGATGTAGGCAGGGATATTGAACAAATTGTATTGCTGAACTGTGTGAATACAGGAATACGTGACAACTAATCCCAACATTATGTAAAACTATAATGCACTAATAAAAATATATATTAAAAAACAAAACTAGTTTTAATAAAACATGTTTCCTTTAGAGTAGCATTCCCTTTTTCTCCCAGTTCCTACCCTCTTTTTCTTTGCTCCCACAAAATATGAAAAATTTTACACAAATCATAATTAACAAGTAGTTACTTATATTTCATGACTTAGCCAATTAATTAATGCTAAATAAATAAATGTGTCAAATACAACATGGCATAGTCGTGTATCCCTTGCCAACATGCATATCTAGGGCACTTGAATATTTTTTCTTACTCTTCATTTCAATATCCATCTTTCAAATAAATAATGAACAATAAATAAATGAAGAAGAATAAGTAAATAAATCACCTGGCATAGAACATATCATGTATCTATTCCTGATTTAAACAAATTAACCTAGATACTGTTTAACATTTGTCTATCACCAATCTTGATAAACAGAAGCTGTGGGAAGCAAAATTTTTACCTCAGATGGAATTGAGGACGGCAATTCCTGCCATTTCTATTACTATCTTTATCAATTTTGCCAAAATTAGCTGTTAGTGCTTTCTGTGAAATCAAGGCAATCAGCTTCTGAGAATGACACAATATTAGATAGTACATCATAAAATTCTACTAGGATTAGTCTGCTGGTGATATCAAATGGCAGCAAAATGTGTTGTTCAAAAATTGTTAAAAGAGCTGTTATTCTGTCTTCTTTCTTGATTTAAAGTTGATTGACACAGATCAAGTTTAAGCCTTAAAGAGTTGAGAAAACCCAAAACACACAGACTAACTCCTAAAGAGAATTGAGACTTTTTTTTTTTTGCAAACTATTTCCAAATGGTGGACCTCAGTTAACCCTGTTCAAAATGCAACCAATATTAGCAGGTGGAAGCACTTTAGTGTGGCATACCTCTTCTGTCAAGTGTCAGAAAAATGGTTTGGAATCACACGTGCCACAAAGCATAGGGAACTCTACCAATTAGACTAAAATATCACATTCAGGAGATGTCTGAGCACTTTTTCAACAAGGGCCCAGAATTTTACCTGAGATGAGTCTTTGGTAGAATATCATCATTCTAGACAAGAGAGAAAAGCATCCATCCTCCCCCCAAATGACAATATGGGTTCTGTAGATTTCTACCCATGTTCTAGAGGTAATGCTTGCCTCAAATTTGCTACCCAATAAGATTCACCTGGAACAGCCTTTAATAAGCCTAACTTGTTTGTATTACACTCATGAGTATCTCCAGGGGACAAATCTGGACGTAGGAATCTTTATTAAGGGCACCAGAAGACATGTTTGGGGAAAGTAACCAAGGACAATACATCAGAGTCAAAGATTCCTAATTAGAATATAGGAAAAGAATATAATCATACCCAAAACTACTAAGAAGAAAGGACTTCGGCTAGAAGCGAGAAAAATGAAAGTTAAAGTTGGGACAGAATGTTATTAACATTGTTTTTGAAAGCATGAAATATTTTTAAATGGACAAGATTATCATCCTAATGTGAATATTTAACATCCAAGGTCTCAGCCCTCAAAATGCTAAGCTCCTCAGACACAGTAATGGAATTATAATAAAATAAGAATCACTGATTTGAAATTAAACAGTATAGCAAGCCCATGACACTGTCCACAGAGTCTTTAAAAATGGACAAAAACTGTAAAAGGACAAAATGGAAGCATCAACACTGGCAAAGTTTTTAAAATGAGAAACCAGAGAAAAGAAGAAGAGAATGACTAAGAGAGCTTGTATGTAAGAGAACAGAGTTTTAGGAAGTAGAGAAGATAACCCTGGATTATCAATGCATCAAGAGATTTGAGATGGTAGATAGTTAGAAAATCACAATAACACATCACAGAAGGAAAAGCATCAACATCTCAGTACACCGTAATTGCTCTCAGGGATAATTGTGGATGCAAGGTAGAGTTGACAAAATTCTAAAAAGATGGCAACCACAAAATATATGCTGTGAAGGACAGCATTAGTATTTCTGATATTCATTTTATAGTAATTATGGGAAAATAACTCAAAAAGAACTAAAATAAGAAAAGGGTAAAATATTGGTAGAAAAATTGATACAGAAAAGAAGCAACACATGAATTCCCAGTTTGAGAAGGGCATTAATTGCCAAGCAGACAAAATAAATAATCACCTACAAAACAAACAAAAATATCCACACACTTAAACATGAACATTTGGGTGTAAAATTTTAGAGTACTATTGAATCAGAAGATGAAGAGGAGCAGGAAAAAGAGGAGAATGAATACTAAAAATTTCAGAAAGACAAACACATCATACCAATATAAAACAATGTATCTTAAAGTGAAATAAAATCTTCTTTATATCAGAGTTTAAGGAACATCACTAAGTGCAAAAAGAGAATCAGTAAATACAATCAGAGTTCTCAAAGAACCTAACTTGGAGCTTATTATTCTATTTCCCACCAAATTATTTCTTAAATTGAAGGGTAAAATAAAATAAAATGATACCAGGCATTCAAGTGAACATAAACAACATATCTGCCAACTATCTCTGAAAGAAATACTGGAAGATATAATAATAAATAATCTGTGTCTATGTGTGTATATATATATAATATGAAACAATGAATATTAAGGAAATCTAAGTATGAAAATCAATGTTGACTTTTGAAAGAAAAGATAATAATCTGAAACTAAAATAATTAAGAATTTCAGTAGGTAAGGCTGATAGAAACAATAACTTTGTATATAATATTGAGCCAGAAACCTTGATTGCCCCAGGAAGATTAGATTAGCTGTGTGATTTGTATATTGGTATATTTATTATTTTAAATGTTTTGATTTTTAAAAAATTTTCTAAGTGATTGCTAGAATAAAAATGAATGTTTTATAGTTAGTGTTTAAATTCAATTAATGAGTTAAATTCATTCATATGGAAACAAGCCGAATAATGAAACAGTCTATGCATTGCATAATTATCCTCCATACATCTAAATAATGTAAAGGGGAAATACATATATCAAAAAATGAAGAAAAAAATAGAATAGAAAAAGTTGAGGGGATTCTATGAAAGTAGAAGAGAGATCACTGAAGTAGAGGAAAGAATTGAGGGAGAGGGAGAGGAAAGAACTAAAGGAGAGGGACAGGAAAAGGGAAGGATGGAGGAATGAATCTGACCTAACTTTCCTATGTATATACGTGAATATACAACAGTGAAACTCACCGTTATGTAAATTCACAAGGCACTAACTTAAAAAAAACTAATTAAATGGTAGGAAGATCAGCAGAATAGAGAACAGGCATTGGGGGAAGGAAGAGGGAAGAGAAAGGAGAAGTACGAGAGACTGAATTACATCAGCTGTAGTACCTGTGTGTAAAATTATCAAAATGAAACCATGTATTATTTATAACTAAATGAACTAAAAAGAAATTGAAAAACAAAAAATAAAAAAGAATAGAAATATGTTCATAAGACAAAGTTAGAATTCAGGTTTTGGAAAGATGAAGGAGTAATATTTTGAATGAGTATTGCTATCAATAAAATATTGATAATAAATTATTATAAAAATTATCAAAAATATGATCACAATATTGATAATAAGATATTGATTAAAGAGGATAGGTATATTTTAAAAATCACATTTTTGTTGGGCATGTTGGTGCATGCCTATCATCCCAGTGACTTGGGAGGCTGAGGCAGTTGCAAGTTCAAATCCAGGTTCAGCAATTTAGCAAGACCCCGGGGAATTTAGTGAGACACTGTTTCAAAGAAAGAAAAAGAAAAACTTCTGGATATGTTTCTCAGTGCTTAAGCACTCTAGCACTGTTGGATTCAATTCTAGGTACAAAAAAAAAAAAAAGAAAAGAAAAGAAAAGAAAAAATCACATTTCAATTCATTATTGGTTTAAAACAATTTAGAATTAATTTAGGAATAACTGAGAATGCAGAAAATGCTATAACATTAATTAAGAACTGATTTATGAATAAAATACCATGCTACCTGACACAAATCTGTGGAGTGAGGCCAAAGTTTTACTCAGAGGAAAAGTTATAGTCTCTTACGTTTTTGCAAAAATAGAAAAATTATCTTTAAATGAATGTCATGCAACAATGAAGAAAATAGAGTAATTAAAAAGCCATACCTATCCATGAATCTCACAATCAAGATTATACATGCTATGATTCGATAAAAAAAAAAAAGAACAGTAGTGACCTCATGACAGGTGATGTTGCTCAGTGGCACAGTGGTTTTCTAGAATGTGTGAGGCCCTGGTTCACCAGCACCACCCAACATATAAATAAATAAATAAATAAATAAAGGAAGGAAGGAAATAAAGAAATAAACAATAATCAGGTGTCAGAAGTTGGAATACTGGTTACACTTTAATTTGTCTGTGATAGAATAGGAGGAATAAAGGTTTTTAGTAAACAGAGAACCAGGAAGGTTTTGGCAAGATTCTAGTTTTCCCTCTCTTGTTTAGTTACACAGCTATGCTTAGTTCATGGAAAGCAATCAAACTGTACACTTAAGATATGTTTGTTCACACATATATTCACAATGCCATGAATTTAAATGCACACATATGTCATGTATACATAAGCCACTAATACCATACTATTATATGTAGTAAATACATATAGATCACGAAAACAATTAAAATAAATTAATTAATTTTACCTCATGAGGCTAGGAAACATGCAGTAAAGTATACATCAATGTTATGAATTAGAACAGAGGCAAAAACTTCTGAAATTAAAGCAAAGGTGTTCTATTCTATTTCTCAATACCTACTGCAGAATATAATTGCCAATTTGTATTGGGAGAAGGGTCTCCAGATAAAGCATGGAGATCATATTAAAATTAATTTCAGATCAACAATATCTTTGATATAAGTGTTTATGTGCAATCTTTTTATTTGCTAAGTATAGAAAATTTAAGGATGGTGCCTGTGAACCCATTGTAGCATTATTGGTCATAACAAAAAGAATTAAAGCCAATGTAAGTATTTTTTGGTAGTGGCATGATCATGTGGTATAGATAGTGTGTCCATATCATTGAATGCTATGGAGAACTGTGTTAAAGGGACTTTCATAGGTAGAATTATCAAGACATCTTAAAAATGAAACCCAACCAGAAATAAAACTCCACTACAAGACAATAAGGTATCTACTGGTGGTCCACGTTTATTATATGCGTATGCACAGAGAGACTTCAAGGAGGTACAAACTCCATTGGTACCACTAGTAGCATCTCCTGATTGAATGGCGGTGACTGTTGGTTTGGGGAAGCTAGTCATGAGTTTCATATAAAGGATACCTGGATAACATTATTTGTAGGAAAATAAATCATATATTGATATTAGCAACAAAACAGATAAACCAAAGCAATGGATTTATAAAAATATATTTTAAAAGGAAGCCAGGAAATACTATGTGGTCTTATGATAACAAAGTGGTGTTTCAAATAGTACACTACTTTACATTACATATTACTGATTCCAAGAATAAAATTATAATTGAATACCCACCCATTATGTCACTACCTATAATTCACATTTTGAGTTGAAAGTAAACAGGAAATGGCTAATAAAGGAAACATGCTACATTGGATGTGATCTTGGAAGCTCATCAGGTGGAGTTTTGTCTATCACTGTATATTGTGTCTTCCATGTATTTGGGTAGCTATAAAATGTTAGAAAAATCAGAAGCCAGGGAAGAATGAATTATCACCACTTGAAAGTAAAATATTAAACGGGGAGACGATTTATGTAGTGAGTCAACTGTAGAAAAGCAAGATAAATGCAAATTATTTATTGATAAACCATCTTGACCCAATGCCAGTGTTGTAAATAAGCAGGAAAGGAAACCTTCAAGCCTTGAAGGAACAAATTTGATGGTGTACAGAATGGTCCTTTCCACCATGAGTTATGAGCATAAGCAGGACTCAGTCTCTTATCCTTTCTTTCAAAGAAGCACAATTTATCGACTTCCCACCACTCAGTGCTGAGAACTGTCTGTGTGGTGGATCCAGCAAGGAACAAGCCAAGGATGAACACATTCCCTACTTCCTAAAGCTACTAGAAATGACGTCTTTCAAGTAACTATTATAAACACTGCTCAGATTAAATTTTTTTAGAAAGCCTCACTATCAGTCAGGCTGATCTGCTGCCACAATAGAAAAATCCACACTCCGAATTCAAAATATTATTTATGCTTGAGTTGCCAAGTGGAGGAGAGAGCCAGATATCAGAGCAGTTAAACAGAAAAACCTTTTAATCCAAACCCCTGTTCCACAGGCAAGATTTAGCACTGTATATCCTCAGGCTATGATCTTAAAGCCAGAAGACAGTGTCCCATCAAAGACAAATACCTGACAATTTACTTCTATGGTCTCAGTACCCAGGAATAGGAGTATCTGACTTGAAAGATTATTGTGAAACCCAATGGATGATAATGCATGACAAATTACCTTGAAACGAAAGGAGTATACGAGCATATTGCCTTGCTCTGAATCTGCAAGCCTCCTTCCTAAGTCCTTTCCTATCGAAATCTGATACTATAACTAGTCTATTGCATGTGCAAAAAAATGTGCCCATTAGAGAAAACAGTTATAAAAGGAAACAATTACTTAATTTTTTAAACCTACTAGTTATAACAAGAACCCTCTTAAGATGCGGTATCATTTTAACTCCAGCTGTGTGCTTATATTTAAAAGGAACCTACCCTGGAAATTGTGGTTACATAAGACATTTTACGTTTAATGTTTATTTATGGGGTCTTGGCAAATTCTCATGGAGCCATTTTAATGCCAACTTCAAATTGTTGAACCAAACATTCATAAAACTCTTTTACTTAGACAAATTGCATAATTCACTAGCTTGAACAAGAAAATATCCTCCCCGAATTAAGCTTCCTTAGCATTAAGTATGTAATGTTAAATCTCTACAGCATTGAACTGATTTTATAAAAAGCCCAAAAGACTTTCTCTTACAGAAACACTGCTGTACATATCATCTATCAATTTAGGGTCCTAAACTCCTTTTTAAGAACAAGTACCTGGACAAGAGTAATTAAGACAGTGGAGGTATTCAATGGGCTACAGTTTTATCACTTTAGGCCAGTCCTTCTCCTTCCTCCTCGTCCCCAGGAATGTGTGTGATTTGTGAGTTACAGGAGATACCTGTTCCTTCTTGGTGACAGAGTAGTTGTTTCTTCTCTTCAGTTTTATAATAGCAAATCCATAATTATATCATTTCCTTTTTTCCCTTCCCCCTCCCCCTTTTTTTTCAGAACACTGGCTGCTAGTGAAAATTATTTTTCAACAAGAATCTTAGATTTTTAAAAATGTTTTTATTAAGGAGTTGAGTTATTGTACAATCATAAATGCATACAAAGCATCATGTGTTAGGCATATGTTCTTAAACCAGATTTTTAATAGGTGAGCTAAAATGAAAGATTTGAAAAACTCAGTTTTTACATAATTAATAAAATTCATGTTTTATTATTGCTATTTACTAAGTAAAAGATGAGTTCAATTGCTTGCTGGCTTTTTAAATGCATATTGAGTGCCTCCTAATGCTATGGGTTAGGTCTTGATGGATTTAATGATGAATAGAAATGAGTAAGTATGAAGATGTGTCCCTGAACATGTGTATAATTAATAAAAATGTACCACTGGAATGTAAAACCTCTGGATTTAGTGTGGCTGTGACATGGAATGAACTTTGAGTTGCTTTTGCTTCTAATGTCATAGATTCCTATCCAAGGAAAATGCTCTGAGGGTTGGGGAGCCTTTCAAGTTCATGTGCAGGTGTGTGGACTCAGAAAGGATGGGGTATGATCTTTGTGCTTCCAAAAGGCACAGTGCACCCCTGTAAATTAAATTCCTAAGGCACACTTGTTGTCTTTGTAGCATGGCAGAGGCAAAGCCTAATTTGTTTGAAACTTCAATTAGTATTTGTCTTGATGAGTATTTGACATACTATTACTTAAACTAATTCCCCTGCCAGGTCTTTGGGAGAATTCTGCTCAGTGCCAACAGTCTGTTGAAATCTTACTTCAGAAGCCTGTGCATTCCAAAGTGGAGAATGTGAACAGCTGCTTCCCATGGCTGAGGAGAAGGACTGCCTTCTGTGTCCTGGCTGTAATTCCACATTGCTTGCATGCACCCAAAGCCCTCCCATCAGACCTGTATCCCTTAACGCTCAGAAACCCTACCGTTAATGTAAAGCATTGTTTCCTAATCATTTTTACGTAGATTACCTCATCGGAGGCCCCACAATGGTACAGACAAGGTAAGCAGAGCACATTTTTATCTCAGTTTCATAACTGAAGGAACTAATAATCATGAACTTGACCATTAACACTGAGCTGAAATTTGAGCCCTGCTTTTGGGGGCCACCGAATCCTACCACATCACTTCTGCCTTTAAATTCAAGTTAGTTTGTATGTAATACCTTGAGATCTGACCTAGAGGACAAAGAATGAAAATCCTTCAGAATGGAACTTTAATTATTGCAACCCCTCAGAAAATTTCAGGCATAAAATTATTATGAGAAATTATTTATATAATTGTATTATTGATAAATATGGCATTAGTGATAATGATATTACTATATTTCTGTCTGATTTGCTTCCACTTTGCCTCTTGAATATATTGATGATTTTGACATCACCAAAAAGCCTTCCAGTAGTCCTGAAATGGAGAGAAATTACCCAGAAATGATCACCTCTCCTGAAATAGTCTACTCCCTGAGTTAGGCAGATCAAATTCAGTTGAAATTTTGAATTCAATTTTGATTTGATTGTGAGTTTATTGCTTCACAAATTGTATGTTATCAGAACTTTACTACCCCCTATTGAAAAATCATGTGTATATAAAATTAAATCTTTAGAGCTTCCTTATCCCAGTCAATTATCATGGGACCACGAGTTTATCTGTAAAATGTAAAGTTTGAATGATGATATCTAAGTTTTCTCTAACCTTTAAATGTCTGGGACATTTCTCATAGAATACCATGGATAATCATTTTATGAACTGTCAAAACTTGTGCACATAGACTATCATGCCAATCATTAGTCATTCAGAGAGCCCCATTAAAGATACACCAAACAACACTGATTTAGTTGAAGCAACCCCGTAAGTTCTATCTGGCCAAAAATAACTTCCCAATAAATTCTGGCATGTATATATACCATACAGTCATGTAGACATTTACACAGCCATTATCTTATGTAATTTAGCTTGTGACAAGTTAAACAGCTGATTGCTAAGTAATCTTTGGTTATTTAAAAAATTGATTCAGAGTTAGAAATTGCCTTTCTGTTGAAATATTCATGACATAGATTTAATGTATATGAATCCATTCTATTATTCATATACTTTATGCTGCTCATTAATTTTTTTTAAAAAATCTTATATTTTGCTCTCTTAGGACATATTCAGTTGAATTCTGGGCTTTCACATCTTCCGAAGGATGAGCCATATTTAGTATGGTTATTTTTCTACTTTATGCTGTGGTTGAGTCCTGTCCAATAGGGAAACAGTCTTTCTACTATTATGTAAAGAATAAATTAAATTATGAAAAATAAAACCATCACAAATAACTCACAGCAAGTGGAATTATAGTCTCACCATGTCAAAAAATATACCCTAGCATAATTCAATAACAGGGCACAACGAAATTCTTAATTCTATAGACGGGTAGATAGGAGGATATGGAATCATTTGGGTTTTCTTTTTCCTTTTGTTTGTTTTTAAATAAAAAGATTTAATTTGAAATACATGTTAAGAACATAAACATACTACCTATAAAAATGAATTACCATTCAGTACCAGAAATAGTTTGGATTAATATAGGAGAATGCTAAGAAAAGATGAATTTTATTTCATAATTACTGTAGTTCCTAATAAAGTTATATGTGAAAGGAATTACTCTAAGTTGATTGCAGGTAAAAAGACATATCAAGAAAATATACTGCTTTATTATGAAAGTCATTATGCAAATATACCAAAATATGTACCAATATTCCATTTGAATTTCAAGTCTTATTAGACACATTTCCAGGTAAGTATGACTTATAAAAATTGGCCAAATGTAGAATATGGCTTCTCTATAAACTAGCAAAGAATGATCTGAATAGTTCACAAATCCCTTCTGGAAATGTCTGATGTGTTGTATTTACACCACCAGGCTTGTCTCTAATATTGTTAGCAATTCAAGATAGCATTTTTTTCTACTTCACTACATTTATAAACCACAGTGGATTTTTGTGCCAGGTGCAAGGGAATTCCAACTCTAAGTTCCAAGTTGGATTTTTTCTTTTTCTGGCCAGGCCAAGAAACTAAATAAACCTAATCTTTTAGAAAGGGGATCTTTTGGATTTGTTTCTTTTAAGAGTGCAGTATATATGATAATGACTTCATTGTCATCAAATAGAATACAATTAATTTTATTTTTTAGTATGTTATCAGCAAGCAAACCACCAGTATTAGCTCGATACCATCTGGGAGTGACAGTTTCCTTATTACAAAATATGTAAAAATATGGATTCCCTTAAGGAATCTGTTGCATTGCATCTGCTCAGATTTTTGTTATATGCTAATGGTTTTAACCCAGCATATGAAGCATGTGAAAAAAAAATAACTGAAATTTTTCAGCTAAATTACTCATTTCACATTTAAAGAGTCTCAAGGATGGAGAAAGCTGCATATGTGCCTTTAGCTACAGGGGATTGAGTGGAAACAAAGGAGAGAGCATCTTACTTCTTACCTGATGTTTAGTCATCCTCATCTTTGTCTCCAGAGAGAGTCTGACTGCCCACATAATTAAGGCTACTTGATATGTGAGGGGGGGTGTGGGAAAGGGAGTTATATGATGCTAAATCCCAAATGAGCACTGGTTGTAACAAAGAGATTGTGACTGATAAGACAATTATTATCCTTATAGCTCTGTGTTCATAATATATTAAACAATCACAGTGATTAAAACGAGCTATTATAATTATGAAACCATTCTCTGAGATAGCATTTCCTTTCTTGCGATCCTTGGCCTTTCTGCATTTTCTCACCTTTACTTGGATGCAGAAAATTCATTGGAATGAATTCTGCCTATTGACTAAGGAGAGTGCTTGGGCGTGAGCCAAAAACATGTAGCAGATTTCAAATGCTGGCCTCTGAGTATCAACCATTTAGGGAAAGGACCTGTTCGTGAAAGAGACCATGGTGACAAGCTGAATTAAGTTTACAGACTGATTCCAGGGCAGAAGTTTGATGTTGGGGTGTTGTTTCTCCTGTTTGATTGTGAAGAGCTATTGCTTCAGGCTAGCAGAATTTTCACACGTGTGAAACAATTTGGTATGAATTGCTTTCCCATGTACATATGTCTTCTGGCTCTAGAATGTGAAATATACAAAGCATTACTTTTTCATTAGAATAATCCCAAGATATATCTATGTATACATTTGTAAAATCTTTACCAATGATTTTAATATATGTGCATATGTCTATATTCTTATAATTGATGTTTTCCTTTTATGATAGGAAGAACAGCCCGATGCCTCTTTGTAAGAAATGTAATGGACATAAACCACTATAATGTGTGATATTTCTTTAAATTTTTTGATAATATAAGTAGTGTTATTTCTTATTTATAAAATATTTTCCCAAAAGGTGGGGTAATTGGAAAACAGGTTGATATCAGTAAACAAGATGATGATTCAGTAAGAAAGTACTGTACATGTATTGTTAAATATTAAAAGAATCTTTTTGTAATCTGCCAGCCTCCATGGAAGAAATGTCTTTTGGGGAATGATTTGAATAAAAATTTTAAAAAAGCCTGAAGCATATTGAGCAATTCAGTATTTCCACAGTAAAAAACATACGTATGTATATATATATATATATATATATACATACATACACACAGAAGCATACACACATATTTTTAAATATACTGGCAAAACATAGGACATAAATGCATTTTTCTTCAGCTGCCCATCATGGAACTAATTTTTGTCTTTATTCTTCATTCAAGATTGTTCCATTTCTTGTTGTTGTTTGCAATCTTGTTTACTTTGGTTGTGTTGATTGACCTAGACTAATCAATACTTTTGCACAGTCAAATGTCATAACAGGAAATAGTGCTTTATGATATAATTCACAGACTGGTAGATTAGTCACTGCCAATGTACCCATTCTAATAAGAGGGGAACTCTAGTTTTTCTGCAGAATATAGCTGCTAACATCATAAAGGATAGCACATAGCTGTGATAGAAATGAAAAGCTTGTAGTCCTAATAAAAAAAATATTCAGTAGTAGCTCTGGGGAGTAAAAGGAATATAGACATATTAAAAAAAAAGAAAAAGAAAATATTCCTCAGGCTGGGTTTGAATCAGCATACCACAGACAGCAAGGATTCCTTTCTCCTGTCTCCTGGACAGTAAGCTACACATCTACTAAGGAAGAATGGTCACTTGTAAACATTCCATGCATAACAATCTTGGAACATATTTCGAGTGTTAAATTCTTTGTTTGCAATGCCACTTTGATGTATTGTGAACTTGTGCAATATCCTGCTCTGTACTGAATTCTTTAATTACATTTTCTTATCTGACACTTGCAATAACCTTCTAGGATAGGTATCATATTAATCCCATTTTGATGATGGGAAAAGAGAGTCGGAGAGAAGAGAAAAACTTCCTGGTACAAATGGAATTTAAAACTAGGTATCTACATGAATGTAGCTCAAGCTTCTAACCAGGGTAGGGAACACCAGCCTTATTTGACTTTCTTGCTTGGGAGAATTGAATGCATTAGCATGTTTATTACAAAGGGGAAATATTTACAAGATCCAGTGGTGAACATTAAAAATCCCATATACAGTAGTTTTCCTTGTAATATTCATTTTGTACCACACCAAGAAGGGTTACCACTTAAATCTTTGCTTAAACTGATATGTCATACAAAATGTTGGTCATGCAGGGTTAATATCCTCTCACCGTAGCATTCTGTTTTAGAAGTCCCCTTGAATTTCCTTGAGCCATGTCTTCAACTTTTATGCCAAGGTGCTAGGGAGGGTCAGCTTTCTACTGTGTGGCCCTACAAAGTTAATATTTTGTTCTGTTGACTTTAGATTTGAATACTAATTGATAGAGAGCAGGAAGAATTTCTCTTCATCTTCTTAAAAGCCGTAATATTTGATATTACAGCTAGGCACCTGTGTGAAAATAGGGCCAAAGGGGAGTTTGTAATGGATTACAGTGAAGTCAGAGTAAGAATATTCTTCCAGTATATTCCTGATGAGGTGTTCAGTAACAGATTTAAGTGGTGCTTAATGTTTCTCCACAGCATGCTGTCAGTGGACTTTAAATAAAATCGACCTGGAGTGTAGCTTTGAACTTGGTGAGCCAAGGGAGCTTAGCAGAACTTTACTGATGATCTTGCAAAAGATAGTTCAGCTTTGCAGAGATATAATTGAAAACATGGCAGCATGACACTTGATAGCATCCACCTTTTAAATAATTCAAGAGATGAAACATTACTTTTCGCTCTAGCCCTTGATGGTATGTTCCTATAGATACAAAGGCCAATTGTGCATATAAGTTGTTAATGTATTGAAAATTTATTCATATGCTATTCCAATTTTATTTTGTTTTTTGATAAAAATTGTCAGCAAGAAAGTTCAAAGTCCAGAAAGTAATTTCTTTTGACTAATGTGCAATAGTAATTTGAAAGTTCAGAAAAGTCATTTACCTGATGCCCCGGGCTGAGAGAACTTCATATATTGTTTGACAAATTATCACTATTGGGTTAGCAGTTCTGGTGAGGGTAGGGATGCTAGTCTTGATCCTAATCTGATGTGGCTTTTAGTGTTTGACCCTGCCTGACACATGGTAGATAGTAATGGAGGTACTGTCAATCAATGGTCTGATGAAAGTTAAATGCTTAGACTTCAAGATAAACAACTAATCTGCACCAAAGACTGCCTTTTCATGGTGATGCCAACTTTGTAGGGCCTCAGCTTGATGGCATTGGGCTTGCCCCAGTGTAATCATCTCTTGACTAGTTAGGGAAGCTAACATGAAGGAAAGCAGAATCTGGTGAGAGATCAAATCCTGATGGTATTGACAGTAGCCATATCTGAAACAGAAGACTTTTAGTTATATTGTAAAAATAATAACCTATTTTTTGCTTAAAAAATTGGTTTCTGCTACTTGATTACCAAAGCATGCTATTGCCTTTCCATCTTTTTAACTATGACTTCAGAACACATTTCAATCCACTTGTCCTATTGTATGGTTCTGCCAACACCTTGCTCTATCTTATGCAGCCCATTCTCATTCAACATGGACCCCAGATAACATAGCTCTTTTATCTATTTATCTTGGGTAAGTCTTATTTGATATTCCATCCAAGGAGGACTCATCCTTCAGAGGATCTGTAGCAAAATCCATAACCTCCTGAATGCCTTTTCTGCAACACTAGTCAAAGTTTATTCTGTCCTTCCTTTCACTAAGTATTTCAAACAGATCACAGCACATAATTATATATGTATACATACATCTATATAATAGATGAGTATATATTAAAATGTCAGTTTCTATTCTTCATATGAATAATAATATATTTAAATATGTATAAATATACAATACATACTATGTATTATACATACATATTTCTGGCTTTAAATTATTGCAATGGTGGTGCTTATGTCCGATACTGAGAAGATGGCAGGAAGTAAGTGATTGAAAGGTGGAATGAATGGCAAGAGTTCTACTGTGTGCTTATTAATGATGAGGCTTCTGAGACATGCAACTAGAAATGGCACATAGGCAGAAACAAATATAAGTCTGTAGGTCAAAGGATGCATATGTGCATATATATTATTAAATAATATTGTTATTTTATGTTATAATAGTAAACTATGCATTTTGTGTATGTATGTATATTTGCCTTTTCCTTATGATTTCTCCTTGATAGCCATATCAAAGCAAATCATTAAGCAAAACATGCTCTATCATTCCCCACCTATGCCTCGACCACCTGTACAGCTTCTGT